>JAJAGP010002262.1:69486-125402 GCA_025084515.1 Ancistrus triradiatus | reverse complement strand
GTGAGAGCATTGAAGATGGAACGTGGCTGGGTCTTCCAGCATGATAATGATCCCAAACACACCGCTCAGCCTATGAAGGAGTGGCTCCGTAAAAAGTATTTCAAGGTCCTGGAGTGGCCTAGCCAGTCTCCAGACCTCAACCCCATAGCACATTTGTCCATTTTGCCCCAAAACATCACTGCTCTAGAGGAGATCTGCATGGAGGAATGGGCCAAAATACCAGCTACAGTGTGTGCCAACCTGTTGAAGACTTACAGGAAACGTTTGACCTTTGCCAACAAAGGTTATGTTACAAATATTGAGTTGAACTTTTGTTATTGTTATTGACCAAATACTTATTTTCCACCATAATTTACAATTAAATTCTTTAAAAATCCTACATTGAGATTTCCTGGATTTTTTTTTCTCATTTTGTCTCTCATAGTTGAAGTGTACCTATGATGAAAATTACAGACCTCTCTCATCTTTCTAAGTAGGAGAACTTGCACAATCAGGGGCTGACTAAATACTTTTGCCCCACTGTATACCTGCCAATCTATTATGTCTCACCAAGATGCAACTGATATCCAAAACCACACAATGCATTGCTGGACAAACAGTAACGGAGGACAGGTAGAGCTACTGAAAGCAAGAAACTTTTCTATTTTATAAGTAATTTGAACTGGTACCACTGCCGCGCTTGTGCCCATATTGATCTGTGTACTGTAGTTGCACTTCTACGGCGTCACCACATTATTCATCATGTTTAACAGCATCTGCTTCTAAAACTTAAAGCCTGAACTTCCTCTTAGTTTAAGGAAACTACATGATTATGTAAGAAGCATGACATTTGATGTAGCAACATTAATTCGCAAATAAAAACTGTAGACAGCACAGTAAGCACAACAGTCCACAGTTATGAAATTATTCCAGTCTAGCTGAATGGATACAATTAAGTGTGAATGCATGTATGTTAGTTTATCCCAATACAATCCAGATACAAGATCCTTGAAAAGAGCAAGTGTGAACGGGGTCATAGTCGAACCCCACTATCCGAACTGCTGTTATCTGAATTCCCACTATAATGTGAATTCTGAGCCCACTATCCGAAACACACTCACCAAAAATAATGAATAGCATGGATGTGGTGGTACATTAAAATACAATGAGAAAGTTTCCTGCACTGGTACTACATTATAATTGCATCACTGGAACCAGGTGGGAGTTCTGTGTAGGAAACAATGACTATTGCACTCCCATTTTTCAGAACTATTTTCGTGGGACTATGGGTGAACAGCGGTTACAGTACTGGACTCTGGACCATATTTTCAAGGTTCAAGCCCAAGCGTTGCCAGGCTCCAATTGTTTGGATTATACATTGTATCAGCTGTAAGGGGCTCTGGACAAGTGTCTGCTAAATGATGATTTCCCAAAACAAGGTTTATTCAGATAACGGGGTTTGACTGTATAACCTTAACACTAACTACTAAATAAAATGAAAGTGTCGATTCCTATCCAGTAGTAGTTTGGTTAGTGCACTGAGACAAAATGCATTCACACTCATTTCCAAATGATTGCATTTAAATGTCACACAAGCTCTGGACCACTAATCAGAAGGTTTCATATCCTAACACTGCCAAACATCCACTGTTGGGTGTGTTTTTTTTTTTTTTTCGTTTGTTTTTTTGTTTTTACTTGTTCGGATCAGGTATAATTCTGTAGGGCATCTGTAAATATAATTGAAAACCATTATGACGGTGGTGGCTTGATACTTCTGACTCTGGACTATTAATTGAAAGTTCACAAGATCAATTCCCGTCTTTCCCAAACTACCACTGGCTAATGAGCAAGACTCTGTTTTTCAATTCAGTTATAAGTTGCTCTGTATATCAACTAAACTCTATGAATGTACTTACAAAGCAAACAGTCTGATTATGAACTCATAGTCTGTTGGTTAGTTTTTTGGTCCACTGGCTAAACTGGATTTTGGTTGTATCAAAGCCATTTGGCACTGTGGCTTGATGGGCAGCACTGTCGCCTCACAGGGAGAAGGTTCTGGGTTAAATCCCCAGGTGGAGCGTTCTGGATCATTTCTGTGTGGAGTCTGCATGTCCTCTCTTACCTTTACTCCTGCCTTGCGCCCTATACTGCCATTAAGACTTACTGAAAACAGAAACGAGAGGAACACTACTGGTTCTTCCTTTCAGGACAAATCTGTTTTCTGTCAGCAGGTGTCATAAGGGTTTGCTTGTACCAGTTTTCTGTCATTCAGACATGAATAAGATTGATTTAAGACAGATTTTTGTATATTTTCTATTATAATTCTTAAGACCTCAGCTGTTAAAGCGAACGGCCGGTGATTGGATGGACGTTAAGCGGCGCTTACTTGTACAGGATGAGTTGAAAAGACCAGAGACTGAGCAGCTGCATTCGTCACTGATTACAATGGTTCAGTGAAGATTTAAGCAGCGGGTCAGGTCAGATGAGATGAGGAGGCAGAATGAACTGGAAGTGCTTGATGTGTACTGTATGTCTTTTATGAACTGGTGATTTAGTTCTGGTCAGCTGTAGGGAGAGACATCATGAGCGCTAACGGCTTGCCTTAAGAGTGTGGAAATGGATCTGCTGGAGAATTGCGAGAGGTCAGCCTGATCTGAGCCGAATGGTGCGGACCAGGGAACAAAGGAAAGGAAAAAGTGATTGAGTAGCCTCAAGCAAGGGGGTTGGTAACTTAAATGAACTGGCAGGGGGCACGTAAAATGTAAAAGCCCCATGTTCTCTCTGTGGTGAAGGTGAGAGGGGGCCGCGTTGTTCTTTCTGTCAGCTCTCGGTACGTTGTGCCTTCGATCTCATCATTTTCTAGGAACATGCTGCCCTGATGATGTTACCCTGACATGCCGTCTCTTTATAAAGCCTGCACACTTTATTCTGCAAGGTTTGAGCTGTTCCTTTCCGAAATGTCACCCCATCTTCACTTTCTTCCTGTGTAAACTTTGTCAGTGTTGTTTCTTCTGTCTTTTCTAGAGTTGTTTCTCTCCTCACAGAGTGCTCCTGTCTCGTGTTTTCTGTGTAATGGATAAAAGGATTACGGGAGCATTCCAGTGAGACAATGAATCGGCACGCTGCTGGTCACATGATGCTGGAAGTTTCCACTACTTTGTTGTAAACATCATGAATCTTTCAGCTCGAGAGACAGACAGATTGGCAGACTCACTAGAAACAGAGACAGAAGGTAGACAGAACAGTCTAGACATTGAAATCGCCGTCTTTAGCCTGGTAACCCTGGGTTAAATACTTCAGTCTTGTGATTGTTTCGAGGCTGAATGATAACATAGCACAGATTGTCTCGTGATAAGGGCTGGTGTTGTGACTGTATGAAAAAATGTTGCACATAGTCTTCTGCTGTTTTTCTTCAATCTAAAAGTTTATTTTAAAGGAAGCATCATATCACATAAACTTAAAATAGCAAAGGTTTCAGCCTTTTATTTTAGCATAAACTCAGAAATTATTATTGGATGGTAACCAAGGTCTTTCTATTATGAAAATTCAGTTCGATTGCATTTTTTTTGTTTGTTTTTTGCATAGCACTCCTAATGGGGCGGCACGGTGGGTAGCAGCGTGGCCTCACAGTGAGAAGCTCCTGGGTTCAGTCCCCAGGTGGAGCCGTCTGGGTTCTTTCTTTGTGGAGTTCCTCCTTGTCCATGAGGGTTTACTCTGGATGCTCTGGTTTCCTAGGATATACACTGTATATATCATATACTATATATATCATAGTGTAGTGTATCCGAAACATGCCTAAAACACTTATATTAAACTACAGTTGGGCAAAATCATTAACACAAAGCTTAGTTCATAATAATGTTGTTGATTTGAGTGTTAGATTGAAGGCAACTTGACTTCTGGGTTCTTGAAAACGATGTCCTTCTCATCTAAAAGGCTTCTTCAGTTATCAGCCACCTACAAAGCGGTCTTGAGATCCCTTCCCAGGAGGTTTAACCCTCATTTACACCTTGACCTGTCTGGCTGGCAGGGTGGAGCAACAACTCACTAATGGGTAACACCTTGGCCCCTGTGATCCTAACGACTCATGTATTGACAGTGTGGGTCAAGGACTCTCAGGACCACCTCCAAGGTAACAATCCCACTACGGTTAAATACATGGGACTCCCCACCAGTTTCTAGAACTGAAGAAGCCTTTTGGATGAGAGGTGAAATGTCTTCAAAAACCAAGAAGTCTAGTTGCCTTCAACTCAACCCTCAAGTCTACCATGACCAGGATGACTGAGAACTTAAACAGAAATAATAATGTGTTGAATATCTCATGTACAGTGGTGCTTGAAAGTTTGTGAACCCTTTAGAATTTTCTGTTTCTGCATAAATGTGACCTAAAACTTCATCAGATTTTCACACAAATCCTAAAAGTAGATAAAGAGAACCCAGTTATACAATTGAGACAAAAATATCATACTTGGTCATTTATTTATTGAGGAAAATGAGCCAATATTACATATTAGTGAGTGGCAAAAGTATGTAAACCTCTAGGATTAGCATTTAATTTGAAGGTGAAATTAGTAAGGTGTTTTCAATCAATGGGATGACAATCAGGTGTGAGTGGGCACCCTGTTTTATTTAAAGAACAGGGATCTATCAAAGTCTGCTCTTCACAAATGTTTGTGGAAGTGTGTCATGGCGCAAACAAAGGAGATTTCTAAGGACCTCAGAAAAAGTTCTTGATGCTCATCAAGCTGGGACAGGTTACAAAACCATCTCTAAAGAGTTTGGACTCCACCAATCCAGAGTCAGACAGACTGTGTATAAATGGAGGAAATTCAAGGCCATTTTTACCCTCCTCAGGAGTGGTCGACCAACAAAGATCAAGAGCAAGGCAAGGTCACAAAGGACTAGAGGCTAACTTATAAGCAACTGAAGGTCTCTTTCACATTGGTTAATGTTAATGTTCATGAGTCCACCATCAGAAGAACACCGAACAACAATGGTGTGCATGGCAGGGTTGCAAGGAGAAAGCCACTGCTTTCCAAAAACAACATTGCTGTTTGTCAGCAGTTTGCTAAAGATCACGTGGACAAGCCAGAAGGTTATTGGAAGAATGTTTTGTGGATGGATGAGACCAAAATAGAACTTTTTGGTTTAAAGAACAGCTTTATGTTTGGAGAAAGGAAAACCCTGCATTCCAGCATAAGAATCTTATCCCATCTGTGAAACATGGTGGTGGTAGTATCATGGTTTGGGCCTGTTTTGCTGCATCTGGGCCAGGACGGCTTGCCAGCATCGATGGAACAATGAATTCTGAATGTTATCGGAGAATTCTAAAGGAAAATGTCAGGACATCTGTCCATGAACTGAATCTCAGGAGAAGGTGGGTCATGCAGCAAGACAACGACCCTAAGCACACAAGCCGTTTTACCAAAGAATGGTTAAAGAAGAATAAAAAGTTAATGTTTTGGAATGGCCAAGTCAAAGTCCTGACTTGGCCATCCCAGGTCATTTAGGTCATATTTATGCAGACATATTATGGAACCATTCATTCATTCACTTTCTTATCCACTCTATCCTGGATAGGGTCAAAGGAGAGCCTGTGCCTAGCCGGCAGCATAGGGTGCAAGGCAGGAACAATCTAAGACTGGGCGCCCATCCATCGTATTGCTGTGTGGAAACATAAGGACAAAACTGCATTGGTTGTCAGTCTCTTGTGTGCGTTTTGAGGGTCTTCCTCTAATCTTGATCGTTCTCACACCATTGTGCAATACTTCGACAAATATTTGTAAACGATCCAAAGGATCAGACTCCTCCCACTAATCGTTTGTTTCTTCAGGATGTCACTCACACTTCTTTGTCTGCCACCAACTCTAACAGCAATTTGTCATTGTGACTGCTTTCTCTGCCAATGCAAGCTGTTCCTCTTCTTTTCTAACCTTAGACTTTTTCCAACCCAGTTTGATACTACTTGGAACCAAATCTCGAGTAAACTTTAGCAGTCGTGGTTTATTAGAACTGTACTTCCAAATCTCATTTCCGCTTGCTTTATTGACCTACAGTTAAATCTCATTGTATGACATATGATATGGGTTAAAGTGTAGTTTTCATATGCGGCCTTTGCAGAGACTGTGGCAACCACACTAATAACAACCTCAAACCACACTACACACTCTTACACACACTTTGGTTTTCCTCCTTCAAGTGAACAAAGGGAGCGGTGACTGTTAAACAGCTGCTAAATGTCAGTATATTACATATGTGCATCTGAGCAATTGCTTTTAGCTGCCAGCATTTGTAACAAGGGTATTTTATGAGAAATAGTTTTTTGTATGAAGTTGTATGGTTTTGTGATTTTACAGAAATTGGAACCTACTTCAGGAAAAATGAACAATTATTTCCTCATATCAAGTGAAATGTTATGGAAAAATTAATGAATGGAAAATTATATAGGTTACATAATTACTCAGTGGTTGCGAGCTCTGGTCTTCTATCCAGGTTATATCTCAGTGCTGCCAACTGTTGTGCCATTGAACAAGGCCTCCGTGGCTCAGTTGTATGTTGCTCTGGTTAAGAGCTTCTGTAAAATCCTGTAGATGTGTCTATAATGTATATACACTTACTGACCACTTCATTAATTACACCTTGCTAGTATCAAATTGGACCTCCAACGTCTTGGAAATATTCCATGATGCAAATCTCCTGTTCCACTACATATCAAAGCTTCTCTACTGGATTGAGATCTGTGACTTTTAAAGCCATTTGAGTACAGTGAACTCATTGTTCAAGAAATCAGTTTGAGATGACCGGAGCTTTGTGACATGGCACATATAAGATGGTTATCCTGTGGTCATAAAGGGATGCACATGGTCAGCAACAATACTCAGGTAGGATGTGGTGTTTAAATGATGCTCAGTTGGCATTAAGGGGCCCAAAGTGTGGCAAGAAAATATCCCCCACACCATCAATACAAGGCAGGGGCAGGATGGATCTGTCTTCATGTTGTTTATACCAAATTCTGAACCAACCATCTGAATGTCTCAGACCAGACTCGTCAGACCAGGCAACGTTTTTCCAGTCTTCTCTTTTTTGGGGCGCTCATGTGAATTGTAGCCTCGGTTGATTGTTCTAAACTGACAGGAGTAGCAGCAGTGTAGGTTTCTGCTGTTGTAACCCACCTGCTTCAAGGTTTGACATTCTGTGTGTTCAGAGATGCTCTTCTGCATACCTCTTGTAACGAGTGGTTGAGTTACTCTTGCCTTTCTATCAGCTCAAACCAGTCTGGTTGTTTTACCAAGGGTATAATGACCATATTTAATTATTTCTCAGTGTCTTTATTAGGAAACAACCTGAAAATGTGGGACATTTTATGCACATCATAAACAGAAAAAAATGGTGACCTTCCCTTACACTAGCAATAGCAGCATCTAGCAGCTTCATCAGGATGCCAAGTTGACCCTTCTAGAGTCTGAAGAAGCTTGAACAGGAATGAGTAGCAGCCAAGAAAGCACTTTTTTGGAAGATGAACAGAGAGAAAAGGCTAAAATATAGCTATATTTTAATATAGCTAGCAAAAATAAAACTTATGATCATTTATACCAATAACAACAAATCTAATGGTGGCCTAAGACTTTTGCACAATACTGTACATTAAAGCCCAGTTGTCTTAACACTCTTAATATTGCTCAAACTATACTCAGATTTTACACTGTGGCAATTCGGTGTCTTTTCAGAACATTATGGCACTCAATAACATTTTATGATTTCCGAGATGTCATTGCTAGTATTGTAACTGGTTGCTGATCGATTTTTGTCTTGCCAGGTTGCCAGAGAATGCACAGTTTCTATATCTGCAAAAAAGAAAAGAAAAAAATCGAGATGGAGCTACGTTTTGCATCACTGATCATTTTTCCCTAGTCCCAGTTTTAAAATTTACACATTTGGAGGGCGGAGCGAAGTACCAGTCATGTTTTGTTATGTAAAAACCTGTGCCAGATGGAGACTCGCATTCATTGCCACATCTCCCTTTTACTTACCAGAGTGAAGTACCTATAGACACAAACATGACTTGACATAGCTTGACACTGTGACAGTTGCATGTTGTTTTTGCTCAATGAGAGTGTGTGCATGTGTTTGGGCGAGAGTGTGTTTGCATCACAATAGTGCTGCAGCACGTCAGACAGGGTCAGAAAGTCGGTGCGGTAAGGCAGACAATGACAGAAAGGCCACCGATTGTCATGGAAATGTTGTTTTTGCCTGGGACGTGACCATAGACTGAGGGGTCAGGGTTGTTTGGAGATTTTATTACCATGAAGGCCTTTCCAGCAGTGGTCCTATGTTTGTTCCAGATGATGGCATTTGAGTTTAGTCATGTAATCGACATCCTTGCGTCCAGGTTTATCTGTAAATAATAAAGAACAATTAAGAAATAATTCTTTAATTAATCACCATAATACATTTTTTGCCCTCCTGTTTTGTCCTCGCCTTTTCCTGGACGTGGTAGCAGGGTCTGGCACCTGTCCCGGTGAACATGGGGCACAGGCGTAAACATGCCCTGGATGGCATTCTAGTCCAGCGCAGGCCAGCAGGGGTCTCTGTTTCAGTCAGAGCCAATTATGCCTGCACAAGTCAAGCAGTGGTGAGCTAGCAAGTTAGACTGCTGAACCAGCCGAGCACCTAATAATAATAATAATAATAATAATAATAATAATAATAATAATAATAATAATAATTACAACAACATTACAAATGATAATAGTAGTAATAATAATAATAACATTACATAATAATAATAATAATAATAATAATAATAACAACATTACTACTACTACTACTACTACTACTACTACTACTACTAATAATAATAATAATAATATTACCAATAATAATAATAAAATTAATAATAATCACCTTCATTCATTCATTCATTCATTCATTGATTCATATATTCATTTTCATACCTGCTTAAGATACTACAGGATTGCAGGGAGCCAACTGTAGACAGGGCAGCAATCAACTGTGCACACACACACACACACACACACACACACACACACACACACACACACTCACTCACTTTGACAGTTGAATCATAAATGACCTAACACGTATAATCACTGCTATGCCATAACAATCTATAATCTCTACAGATGCCTTTCCATAATCTACAGTATATGGTATTACTACTATAATAATAATAATAATAATAATAATAATAATAGAAGTAATAATATTATTATTATTATTATTATTATTATTATCAGTATTAGTAGTAGTAGTGTGGGAGGCATGGAGGTGCAGTGGTTAGCACTGTCAGCTCACAGCTTCAATACCTGGGTTCAAGTTCTGGCCCAGCTCCTGCTGGAGAACATGGAGTTTGCATTTTGTTCAAGGCATGTTAGGTCTGTGTGTGTGTGTCTGTCTGTGTCTGTGTGTGTTTGTGTCTGTGTGTCTGTGTCTGTTTATCCATTTCCCATTGTGTTTGAGAGTGTGAGTCATGTCCGAGAGTGTGTCCATGTGTGTTAGTGATGTGTGTCCAAGTCTGCTCGTGTCCGAGACCGTGTGCTTGCGTGCATGCATGCTTGTTCGTGAGAGAGTGTGTGTGTGTGTGTGTGTGTGTGTGTGTGTGTATCCATGTCCGAGTATGTTTGTGTGTCCAACTGAGTGTACCCAACAGTGTGTGTCCACATCTGCTCGTGTCCGAGATGCGTGTATCCATGTCCGGGTGTGTGTGTGTGTGTGTGTGTCCACATTCGCTTGTGTTTGAGTGTGTCCGAGTGTTTGTCTATGTCCACTCATCCGAGCACGAGTCCACATCTGCTTGTGTCTGACAGTGTGCATCACAGTGTGGGTGGGTGTGTGTCTCTCTGAGAGTGTGTCCATTTCCACTTCATGTCCGAGAATGTGTGCCTTCACATCCGTCCGTGTGTGTGTGCACATTTTGGTTGTGGGTTTGAGAGTGTTCCTTGAGTGTGTGTCCCGTGTTGTGCGCATGCATACGTGTCCACTGTGTGTGCGTGCCTGTCCGAGCGTGTCTGAGGTGGAATGTGTGGAGCTGCGTTATGTGAGCGTGTGTGTGCCCAAAAACTAAGCATATATGTGTGTTGTGTCCCGAGTAAGTGAATGTGTGTACGTGCGTGCATGTCTGAGAGTGTGTGCATGCATGTGTGTGTCAGTGTGTGTGTGTGAATGTCTGCGTACCTCTATGTATGTGTAGTAATTATAGTTGCAATGTTTTTAATAATAATAAATAATAATAATCATGGCATAATGGTGACGACAGTGATAATACAAACAATCATGATTATGGTAATTACAATATTATGAATAATGATAGTATAATTATTGTTATTGTTAACAGTATTATTATTATTTTAATAAACCAGCTCTACTGCTGATCCACTAGGCTTTTTGTAAAGCTTAACTGATTTGTTAATTGCTCATTAAGATGTACAAAAAATTGTACAAACACTGTTAGATAGCCTCTTTTCAAATATTCTGCTTGTGCTCCAGATACCAGGAACTGGTAGAAACCACACTGACAGATGGGAAAAAGATATCTGCTGAAGACAAATGTCGCCGTGTTCTTCAGCACTGCAAGCTTCAGGGATGGCAGGTGAGGAAGAGCATCTAAACACCCAGCTTTAGACCCAGACAAAACATATGTAAACATGTCAGATAGATATTCCAAAAGTCCTGCATCGAGAGGGAAGATTTATTTGCTCAGTACCTCGATGAATAATATGCAGTTGGTATTCCATGTGCTGCCAAAACAGTTCTGACCTTCGAGGCATGGACATTACAAGACCTCTGAAGGTGCCACGTGGTATCTGGCACCAAGTTGTTATCAACAGATCCGTTAAGCTGTGAGGCAGAGCCACTGTGGATAAAAGTTGTAGCTTCTGCACATGCCACAGATTCTCAATCAAATTGAAGTCTTTAGAAATTGGAGGCCAGAGCATCCAAAGAACTGCAGGCCTGACTTGCCTCAGTTAAGGTCAGTGTTCATGCCTCCACCATAAGAAAGAGACTGGGCAAAAATGCTTCCAGAGTTCCAAGATGAAAACCACTGCTGAGCAAAAAGAACATTAATGCTCGTCTCAATTTTTCCAGAACACATCTTGATCCACAATACATTTGGGAAAACATTCTGTGGACTGACGGGACAAAAGCTGAACTCTTTGGAAGGCGTGTCCCCCATTACATCTGTCGTAAAAGTGACACAGCATTACAGAAAAAGAACATTATACCAACAGTAAAATATGGTGGTGGTAGTGTGATGGTCTGGGGCTGTTTTGCTGCTTCAGGACCTGGAAGACTTGCTGTGATAATGGAACTATGAATTCTGCTGTCTACCAAAAAATCCTGAAGGAGAATGTCCGGCCATCTGTTCATGACCTCAAGCTGAAACAAACTTGGGTTCTGCAGCAGGACAGTGATCCAAAACACACCAGCAAGTCCACCTCTGAATGGCTGAAGAAAAACAAAATGAAGACTTTGGAGTGGCCTAGTCAAAGACCTGACCTGAATCCTATTGAGATGCTGTGGTATGACCTTAAAAAGGCCGTTCATGCTCAAAAACCCTCCAATGTGGCTGAATTACAACAATTCTGCAAAGATGAGTGGCCAAAATTCCTCCACAATGCTGTAAAAGACTCATTGCAAATTATCGCAAACGTTTGGTTGCAGTTGTTGCTGCCAAGAGTGGCCCAACCAGTTATTAGGTTTATATTTACATTACATTTACATAATTTAGCAGACACCCTTATCCAGAGTGCATTGCAATCGATACAGTCTTACAATCCAAGCAATTGTAGGTTAAGGGTCTTGCTGAAGGACCCAACAGTGGCAGCTTGGCAGAGGTGGGATTTGAACTCTGGACCTTCTGGTCCAGAGTCCAGTAGTTTAATAAACACCTTCATTTAAAAACTGCATTTTGTGTTTACTTGTGTTGCCTTTGACTAATATTTAAATTGGTTTGATGTTCTGAAACATTTAAGTGTGACAAACATGCAAAAAAATAGGAGCTCAGAAAGGGTGCAAACACTTTTTCACACCACTGTAGATGGATGGATAGAGGGATGAATGGGTGGATAGACAGATGGATTGTTGTATGGCTAGATATGGTGGTAGATGGATGATGGTATGGTTGGCTGGGTAGGCAGATGGATGGCTGGATGGGAAGAAGTATAATGGATTAATCTAATTTAGGGCAGTTATTGTCCATTTTCTTTGTGAATTAACATTTTATTAAACATTGATTGTCGTATTGTGAAAATCATAATGAAGTATCACAGTGTAATATGAGGATGTGTCCATCACCTTTAGATGGGAAGCAGCAAAGTGTTCCTGAGGTACTGGCAAGCCGACCACCTAAATGACCGCTGCCACCAACTGCACAGAAAGATCGTTACTTGCCAAAAAGGTAATTGCACCACCATATAACATCTTTTATTCTTCATTCTCAGTATCTGTACCTTCCTCACTAAAGTCCATGGTTGTATTTCAGTGGCTCGTGGTTGGTTGGTGAGGCTGCGAGTGCGTCGCCAGCTGAGCTATCAGCAGAGAGAGCAGTGCAATTTGCAGCGGTTCCTACAGGGGGCAGAAGACCTGGGCCTGCGTGCTTACGACAGTCTGGTCATCCAGAACGCAGCTGATATCGCACGGGAGAACGATCGCCTGAGGGGCCACGTCAGCACCCCGCCACTTGGAGAGAGACCTGAACCAGTGGGCACAGAAGATGACTCGCCCAAAAGGTGAATATCTGCCAAAAGCAAAAGTATTGGGACACGTCATTTAACCCAATTATTTATATAGTTGAAAAGCCAGGGTCAAAAACAGTGATGCATGTTTAATTGATGTCTGTGCTAATGTGAGAACGTTACTGAATATTACAGCAAGTGTTTAGGCTTAACCCCAAGCTTAACACTTAGGCTTAAGTGTTTAGAATAACCCCAGAATTGATGAGTAGTTACAGTATATATTCCGATTATGTCACTGTGTGGTGGATCATATAAATTGGTTAAATATAATCAGACATGGATGCTCAGGTATCACAGCAGCAAGTCACAAGCCCACCATCTCAGTGACCTGGATTCCAGTCCCAGTGGTGTGTTTCTGGCCAGGTCAGGCTGTTCCTGAGACTAGTCGGCGAATTACTCCTGGAGCTGAAAGGGGGATAGGTGTCAGACCCTCCTACAACCATAAACCTGTCCATGAAAAGTGGGACTAAAACCTGAAAAAATGTAGCTGACGTATTGTTTAATGGAAAGTCTATATAGTCTGTAAGCTTGCCTCACGGGATAATCCCATTCATCTTTGCCCTGTAAATGCCATGATGCTTTTATGGAAGTGTTTTCTAGCAACCGTGTGTTATTTACTGCATCAAGTTGAAGTGTGCTGTAGCCAGACTAGTGAATAATGAAGTTACATAACTCCAGCTACTAGATATTAGAAAGAGTAAGTAGACTTTATTAAAAACTTGTTTATTAGAGCTTTTAGAGTTCTCCCTGTTCTTGGGACATTTCCAGCGGAATGTACGGTTTGCCTCTGATGTCATTTGGGAGCAATCCGGTGTGTGTGTGTGTGTGTGTGTGTGTGTGTATACATCTTGTCTTGCTATACTTGTGAGGACCAAATGTTCTTAGAATAACATGAAAACCTGGAACTTTTACTTCTGAGGAGCGTTTTTCCCAATCATCACTACTTTACTTTTTTTTTTCTTTAGAAAAATGGCAACTTTTCTTTGAAAAACTAAGAGCCAAAATATTTGCTTTAGGTTACTGAGGTTAAGGTTGGGGTAGGTGTAGTATTAATTGGCTGCAGTAATGCTTCATTGTCATTCATGTATTACATTGACATCTGACATTTTTTACATGGTGGGCACACCTTGCTGGTCCCCTCAAGGAAAACAGCTTTTTTTTATATAAGAACTGTTCCTTTCTTTTGAAAAACCAAAAGACTCAACAGATTTGCTTTAGGTTATTGAGGTTAAGAGTTAGGGGTAGGTGAAGGTGTGGCATTAATTAGCTGCAGTGGTCATTATGACAGTGGAAGGTCCCCACAATGATAGAGAGACAAACTTGTGTGTGTTTGCTTTAGGTTACTGAGGTTGAGGCTAGGGTTGGGGTAGGTGTAGTATTAATTAGCTGCAGTAATGCTTCATCGTCATTCATGTCAATGGAAAGTTCTCACAAGAACAGCGAGACCAATGTGGGGACCAACTTTGACTTGAAAAAGCAAAACAACCAAAGGATTTGCTTTAGGTTACTGAGGTTAGGATTATGGTTTTAAAGGTGAAGCATTAGCTACAGTAGTATGTCAGTTGATAGTCCTCACAGTGATAGAAGGACAAACCTTCTCTTTGTCAGTGTATATATAGTACGTGTATATATATCCAGTCACTGGCCACATTTTTTAGGTACAACTGTTCTGCAATGCTAATCTCTAATCAACCAATCACATGGCAACAACTCAATGAATGTAGGCATGTACACATGGTCAAACACAGACAATGGAGCGGCAGGGAGGGTGAAAATGCCTTGTTGATGTCAGACTGGTTCGAGCTGATAGAAAAGAAGCAGTAACTCAAATAATCGAGGCTGAATGCACATGTCAACCCTTGAAGCAGATGGGCCACAGCAGCAGAAGACCATACCGTGTGCCACAACTGTCAGTTAAGAACAGGCTACAATTTGCTCACTAAAATTGGACAATAGAAGATGAAAAAGTGTAATGAGTCTTGATTTCTGCTGCCACATTTAGATGGTAGGGTCTACATAAAACATATATTCTTAATACCAAGTGGGCATGGTTTAAATGCCATAGCCTACCTGAGTATTGTTGCTGACCAGGTCCCTGTCTTTATGACCACATTGTACCCATTTTCTCTGCGCCATGTCACAAAGTCCAGATCATCTCAAACTGGTTCGCTGAACATGACAGTGAGTTCCCTCTACTCAAATGGCCTCCACAGTCATCAGATCTCAATCCAATAGAGCACCCTTGGGATGTGGTGGAATGGAAGATTCACATCATGGATGTGCAGCAGCTGTGTGTCAACATGGACAAACATCTCAGAGGAATGTTTCCAGCACCTTGTTGAATCTACACCATGAATAATTAAGGCACTTCTGAATCAAAAGTGGGTCCAACCCAGTACTGACATAGTGTACCTAATAAAGTGATCAGTGAGTGTATATGTATCGGCTAATAAGGCACCGTAACCCTGAGCAGACTGAGGCTTTGTAAAGGTGGCTAAAACTAAATATAAGGTGGCCCCATATTTTAGAAAACCTGATCTGATTATTAAGTCCCTACAACACCCCCTTCCTTCCCTGAGGACCAACAGATGGCAGTTTCAGATTAAAGGGCAAATATCAAACAAGAGGGTGCATATCATCTACTGTGAAAATCTGGTTAGAGATTAATCAACAGATAAGCTATTTAGCGGTTTGTTTTCATCCCCAGTCACAGTACATGCTGTTACTCATTATATTCAGCATATTAAATAGGGCTTCAGAGAAGCTGCGCTGCTTAGAATTAGTTTAGTACTAACCGTACCAAAAGTGGCTTGTCATTTAAAATACCAGTGTTGATTTTCCTAATCATGGTGCTGATTTGGAAGCTGATTAGCATACTTGACAATGATGTAGCATGTTTCTGTAGAAAAAGCTCACAGTTAGACACTAAATAATTAATTATACCACAGTTAGTTCCGATCCTGCAATGTGATTGGCTGATAGAGTTCTAGGAGTGCCATTATTGCACGATAATGGCACTCTGACCGATGCTCTGGAAGTGCTGGCCTAGTGGTTAAAGTACTGGACTCTGGTCCAGAAGATCCAGGGTTCAAATCCCACCTCTGCGAAGCTGTCACTGTTGGGTCCTTGAGCAAGGCCCTTAATCCACAATTGCTTGGAATGTAAGACTGTACCAGTTGTAAGTAATTGTAATTGAAAATGTAATTAATCGGCTTCATCACTTACAAAGGCGTCTTTCATTAAACACCATCCGCGACTGATCGGAGGTTCATTGATCTGACAGGTTTGTTATTTGTTATCTGTTACAGTGGGGTAAAAAGTATTTAGTCAGCCCCCTGATTGGTGCAAGTTCTCCTACTTAGAAAGATGATAAGAGGGTCTGTAATTTTCATCATAGCTACACAACTATGAGAAGACAACTATGAGAGACAAAATGAGAAAAAAAATCCAGGAAAAGGAGGAAATCACATTGTAGGATTTTTAAAAGAATGTAATTGTAAATCATGGTGGAAACTAAGTATTTGATCACCCACAAACAAGCAAGATTTTTTTTTGCTCTCACAGACCTGTACTTCTTCTTTAGGAAAAGCTCTTCTGTTCTCCACTTGTTACCTGTATATAATGGCACCTGTTTGGGGGACCTTGTTATCTGTATAAAAGACACCTGTCCACAGGCCTCAAACAGTCAGACTCCAAACTCAAGACCAAAGAGCTGTCGAAGGGACACCAGGACGAAAATTGTAGACCGGCCACCAGGCTGGGAAGAGTGAATCTACAACAGACAAGGGGCCCCACACAAGATCTCATCCCGTTGGGTCAAAATGATCATGAGAACGGTGAGCAAAAATCCCGGGAACTACCGGAGGGACCTGATGATCATGACCTGCAGAGAGCTGGGACCAAAGTAACAAAGGCTACCATCAGTAAACACACTACGCCGAGAGGGACTCAGATCCTGCAGTGCCAGGAGGGCTTGCCCCCTGCTTAAGCCAGTACATGTCCAGGCCCGTCTGACGTTTGCCAGAGAGCATCTGGATGAATCCAGAAGAGGATTGGGAGAAGATCATGTGGTCAGATGAAACCCCCAAATAGAACTTTTTGGTAGAAAACTCAACTGGTCGTGTTTTGAATGCTGGTTGTTTGAGTTTTTGCATCCCAAGAACACCATACCTACTGTGAAACATGGGGTTGGGAAAACATCATACATGGGGGGACAGGACGACTGATCCTACAATGTTGATTTCCTGGATTTTTTTTTTTTTTTTGTCATTTTGTCCTCTCATAAGTGAAGTGTACCTATGATGAAAAATTACAGACCTCTCTCATCTTTCTAAGTAGGAGAACATTGCACTTTTTTGCCTCACGTAAGTGTAGCTCTTAGCCCAGCAAAGCTGCTGATGCTCTGAAACTTGAACTTGAACATTTCTGACTGATAATATTAACATTAACAGCTTCATCTAAACAAATTCATAATCACTAATAGTATAGGTGGAATGGTAGAAAGGGATAGTTAGGGGGTGAGAGAGGATGGAAGGGTAAAAAAGGAAAGAAAGGGGGCAGGGGGGGGTAGGGGGGGAGGGTGTAAAGTTGGTGCAGTGGAGGGGGATAAAGCAGATAGAAGAGGGGGGAGCAAAGGAAGTAAGGAAGAACAGAAGGGTGGTGGGTAGCAGGGAGGGGGTAGAGGGGGGGGGGGGAAAGTAAGAGAACGAACGGGGAGTATGAATTAGTTGGGTGGAAGGAGGGTCAGGGAAGCAGTAAGAAGAGTTGTAATAGTAGATTTTAGACTTTTACTTTATAACACACCGGGATCTAATTTCAATTTCCTAGTATTAGCGCAACGCACCCTTATAAATCGGAACACATTTTATTTGTGAATGTAAATAAATGTTTTTCTTAAAGTAGTTAAAACTTACCAATATATATAATTTGTGATTATTGTGTTATATAATAAACAATTTTGGGAAAATTCTGGTTTCTTGACTGTTATGACTGAAGGCCTTCAGTCTCGAGGATGTTGCTTTAGCAGCCGGGGGGTAATGGGTAATGATAGAACAGGAACTATTTTGGCCTTGTAGAATATTGATATACAAATCCTTTTTTTTTGTCTTTAATCAACAATTAGCAGCGATAATGGAATTGTGGTATAATCACACTGATGCACTCGAGGTTGTGCTGTAATATGAGATATTGGCCCTGTGTGATGACCTACGACCGCAGCACACCCCTGCCAATATCTCGCATTACAGCACTCCCTCTCAAGGGTTCTTTCTTAATAAAAAAAAATAAATAAAAAAATCTGATATTTGTTCATAAAAGCAAACACTTGAATGAATGCTGTGATTGTTGAGGTGTCGTAATGGTGTAGGGGGATAGGCAGGTCAGTACAGGGAACAGTAGAGCATTAATTTAATTGTGATTTAATGAACTGTACACATCTGTACCTTCCTCTCAGGCCTGTGGAGAAGAGCGGGAGGGTGTGCGATGCGGTAGGCCGCACAGGCACCCGGACTATCAGACACTTCCGTTCTAGTTCTGTGCCTCTGCCCATCGTCTTGGACAGCTTGGTGCATTCCAGCATGGGGCCATCAATCAAACCAGGCCTGCAGTCTGTTTCCCACTCCAGTGAGGATGGAGGTAGCGGAGGCCTCTCGTCACCACGGAAACAGCCTCCACCCAAACCAAAAAGGGACCCTAACACACGTCTGAGTGCATCCTATGAGGCAGTAAGTGCTGGGCTTAGCATCGCTCCCAAAGACAGTCATGCAGAGGGCCAAGCGTCACCCTCAGGAAGCCCCCCGAAGAACCAACTATCCCCCACTGACCGTATGTACAGAATCTTTACGCTCACATACAACAGTGTGCACCAAACAAGCATCAATAAAGTGTAATGATTTAATTTCAGTCAGTAAATAGCAAAAATGGGTTCTACTACAAGTTTTGGAAATATTAAAAGCTGAATTCAGTAACAAATGCTATCTCTGTGGCTAAAGTTTAAAGTAGAACTCATGCCCAGAATACATACATGCTCACTGATCACGTTATTAGGTACGCCTCCTTGTTTCTACACTCACTGTCCATTTTATCAGTTCCACTTACCATACAGAAGCACTATGTAGTCCTGTAATTACAGATTGTAGTCCATCTGTTTCTTTACATACGTTTGTTAGTCCCCTTTGTTCTGTCTCCAGTGGTCAGGTCCCCCACAGATCAGGTGTTATTTGGGTGGTAGATCATTCTTAGCACTGCACTGATGTGGTAGTGGTGGTGTGTTAGTGTGTTTTGCTCTTTCAGACATAGCAGTGCTGCTAGAGTTTTTAAACACTGTGTTCACTCACTGTGCACTCTATTAGACACCATATTACTCCTTCTTGTAGAACTGTTGTGGTACAAGTTGTGTTAATCATCCTCTAATCCTTCATCGGCTCTCACAGGATGCTGCCTCTGGACATTTTTAGTCGGTGGACTATTTTCAGTCCAGCAGTGACACTGGGGTGACCTCCAGCAGCACTGCTGTGTCTGATCCACTCATGCCAGTACAACACACACTAACACACCACCACATCAAGGTCACTGCAGTGCTGAGAATGATCCTCCACCCAGAGGACAGAGTCGTTAAAGAACAGAGTAAAGGGATCTAACGAAGTAGAGAAACAGATGAACTAGAAAATGCGTCTACATGGTCAATGGAACTGATAAAATGGACAAAGAGTGTTGACGTAAGAAGATAGATTCATATTATATAGTTTGAGGATCACTCCTTTGCTTTGTGTTTGTGTTTTTTAATCTCTTTTCCATTTTCCTTCCACAGCTCTTTCTAAACCGCGTCCTCACAGCGATGACTACAGCACCATGAAGAAGATTCCGCCTCCCAAACCCAAACGCAGCCCCAACACCAAGCTCACTGGCTCCTACGAAGAGATCTCGTCTGCTCCGTCTCTTGTGCGCCCCACAAACATGAAGCTGGTGTGCCTGGCTCGCAGTGGGCACCTCATGGGCCTGGTTCAGCGGGCATCCTCTGAGGACGGGCCATACTCAGCCACGCTGAGCCTCCAGCCAGGCCGGGACGATGAGGACGTCTACATTGAGATGGTGAGCACCTGCAAGGCTCTGGACATGCCCGAGTCTTTCAGTCCTGAGCAGAACGAGGCTGTGTATGAAGAAATGAAGTACTATCCAGCAGACGAGGGCGGACCCGTTCTTCAAACCAAGCCTGACCCGTGTGACTCCTCCCCCTTCATTGGTTCCACCAATAAACAGGAGCCCAAGAGACCAGTGGCACTTCTGGATCATCCCAACATGCTTATATCGTACCAACAAAGCTGGGACAGCGAGAAAAGGAGTGAAAAATTGAAAAAGGATGGTGGACCCTGTGACATTCCGGCTCCTTTTCCCAATTTGCTGCCCCACAGACCCCCTCTGTTGGTATTTCCTCCATCTCCAGTCACATGCTCTCCAGCCTCAGATGAGTCCCCGCTTACCCCTCTGGAGGTGAAGAAGCTGCCTGTGTTCGAGACTAACCTCAACTACTCCAGCCAAGAGGGCGGAAGCCCACTCTCACCTCAGTATAGCCGCCAGAGAGCCGATTCCTCCCCTAGTCTTTCAGTCCTAATGCCCGACAAATCTACTCCGCCTCTGACCCCGCCTCCTCCTGCAGGTCCTCCTCCACCGTATCGGCCTCCATCACACTTCCCCTTCCCCCCTGATGTGAACTTCCTAGCCCTGAACCGTGCCAATCTGGATTTGTCCAAAATGGCCTATAAAGCAGGCCACGGTGTACCTGAGACACCCCCTGGCAGTGCCAAACCCCCTTTCTCACCAGTGAAGTCGGCTCGACCAGAGCCACGCCGTGCACATTCCTGCTCGTCTTCACCGCTTCTGTTTAACCCGGCGAATGCAAGAGGCTTAACAAGTCCCCTTGATGAGTTAAATACGCTGTTCAGTTCAGGACGCAGCCTGCTCCGGAAGTCTACCACCGGGAGGAAGATCAGAGACACTGGTGAGTGTGAGATGGATGTATTAGGAGTCGTTTTAATGTGGTTTGTTTAGTAATAATTAGAAGGTTGCAGTTGGTTCATAGGGACCCACTTACAAGACACAGACAGTTGATCCAGTGAGCCGCAAATGCTACGGGTTACTACTCAATGCTTTATCCATCACCTTAAAACAAACTACCATGGTACCTCAGTTCTCGTCGTAAATTCGAAGAGCTGAAGATGACTAGTGCCGAGCGCATTTTTCCAGTAAGGAATAATGTAAATTGAATGAATCTGTTCCAGACCCCCAGAAAATCCACACTGTATAAGACATTATATGCATTAATAGAGTTGTATTGTACAGGTGCTCTCTGATTTATGAAGGGGATATGTTCCGACAAATCCATCATAAGTTAAATGTATCATGAACTGAGGTGTTTAACGAGTGTTTGGTAGAGCATCCATACTGTAGCATAGCAGAGTCTATGATAAATAATAACTAAGTTAATGTTTAAAACACTTACATTAACCTACAATTGGCCAAAATCATTAACACACAACTTACTTTATAATAAAATGTAGAAAAATCCCATGTAATTGGTGAGTAATGGATTGAAAGTGAAAAGTAAAAGCAAAACACTTACTCTATTGTTGAACTCCGGGCACTAGCATCACTTGGCTAAGCTAACTGCAGCCTGTGTTTCCTTATGGTTTCCTTTCTGTTGGCTCTCATAACTAACCTTTTTAGAACCCATGGAGACTTGTTTGCACTAAGAATACAGTACTGTAGATGTAAAAATAAAGAAAAATACAAGAAACACAGCGGAGATCTTTGATCAATGAGCAAGAGCTATTGCGAGACTGAATCACTGTGTACTGAATCGTGAATCAAGTTTCGGCAGAAATGAGTTGCGCAGCTCATACAAGTTTCAGCAAATGTGCCGAGAACTGAGACAAATTTTTACAGTCAAAATGAGTTGGGAACTGAATTCGAAACTAGGGATCACAGCTTCAGAGATCCTGGCCTGAAAGCTACATGTCTGGAGTTCTCCCCATGTATGCAGGGTACTCCTGTTACCTCCCACATTCCAAAGACGCGATAGGTCAGCTGGCTTCTCGAATGTGTCACTGAGCACGTTCACATGCTTTTAATAATCTGATTATAGTCGAATTTCTGCAGTTATCTGAAGTATTGGTTATGTAACCAGCATACTGTGATTTCTTTGGTTGGATTAAGGTCTAGAAGTCATTAAGTAAGAAATCAGTGAGCTGGTTTTAACTCAGTAATCAGATTTCTCATTGCATGTATATCTTTAGGCTGATGTCAGGCGGTTTTCTTAGTCTGCGCATGCACGCAACGCAAACTGTCGTGGAAGCGGATAGCAGAATCAAACACAGTTTCCAGGTCTGCTTATTCTAAGAGGTTTCGCTTATTTTGTTTCCATAGACCTGGTTGCTTGTTTATCTCGAGGGATCTGGCAAACCTGGACTTAAATGCGTCACCTGTGAGATGGCTATCAAACGTTTGGAGAGACTATGAAACAGTACAGTGGGGCAAAAAAGTATTTAGTCAGCCACTGATTGTGCAAGTTCTCCTAATTAGAAGGATGAGCGAGGTCTGTAATTTTCATCATAGGTACACATCAACTATGAGAGACAACATGAAGGGAAAAAAATCCAGGAAATCACACTGTAGGATTTCTAAAGAATTTAATTGTAAAATATGGTGGAAAATAAGTATTTGGTCAATAACAAAAGTTCAACTCAATACTTTGTAACATAACTTTTGTTGGCAATGACAGAGGTCAAACATTTCCTGTAAGTCTTCACCAGGTTTGCACACACTGTAGCTGGGATTTTGGCCCATTCCTCCATGTAGATCTCCTCTAGAGCAGTGATGTTTTGCAGCAACACGGACTTTCAACTCCCTCCACACATTTTCTATGGGGTTGAGGTCTGGAGACTGGCTAGGCTACTTCAGGACCTTGAAATGCTTTTTACGGAGCCACTCCTTTGTTGCCCAAGCGGTGAATTTGGGATCATTGTCATGCTGGAAGACCCAGCCACGTTCCATCTTCAATGCTCTCACTGATGGAAGGAGTTTTTGAGTAAATCTATACATTTTGATGACTGTCGCATTCTGTAGTACTCATCAGGGGTGTGTGTGATTACCATGGACAGTCATTATTTTTATGTATACATAGTGTTTTTGCAACTTACAAGAAAGAATGTAAATAGTTGTTCTTATGCAGTTTTAATACAACACTGGAGCAAAAGGGTGAAATGTAATTGTGGTTACTTAAGCTTTCCCTAAGCTTTTGTGGTATCCTTGTGAGATCAGAGGAGACACTTTTGTGTTTATGTGAACGTTCATAATGCATAACCACAAATTTGTTCCTTTGAAAAACTAGTCCCATCTCTAATGGATAAATGAATACAGCTGCGTGTACAAATATCTGATGGAAGAATTCATGAATGCATTCAGTTAGTTAGACTTTTATTGTAAGTGAGTTTTAAGTAAACAGACTCTCAGCACAGGGTAAAGTGTTGATTTTATTGCCAGCACATACGACGCAGATGGCGGATAAAGAGGGTGAAACATCACTGGAGTATTCCTGTAAAAAGCCCACTTTGTCTGGTTACACAACAGTTTCCCTTTTCATTGAGAGCCATTCCCATTGCTGTCAAAACCAATAAAGTCATTGTTGATAAAGCAAACGTTTATCGTAAAAGCCACCATGCTTTTTGAGAAAACATAAAAGTCAAGTGTGTGTAAATAGAGCTGGTCGAGAGCCGGCTGCGTCCTTCCTCTGCTGCGGGAGGGTACTGTTACCACACCAAAGCGCCCCAGTCCAAATCCTGCCATGAAACAGAGCTAGACCGCTGGCATATCACTGCCACGGGTATCCCAACCACACTTCCAGAAATGCCTAAATGACAGTATTGCGAGTCTCTTTATTTTAGGTCATGGTGAGGTTACTTGAGGACACATCGAGAATGATCCTTTTATAATGGCAATACAAAAACCCACAGAGACGTCAGACTGCTTTTACAGTGAGATGTGACTGTGTATGAGAGAGAGAGAGAGAGAGAGAGAGAGAGAGAGAGAGAGAGAGAGAGAGAGAGAGAGGATTACAACAGGTTGTCCTCAAACTGTCCTGGAACTGCAGGGAAATATTCTTACATCACACCTTTGAGGTTGCCAGGTTATTTCTGAATATACTGTCAGGGAACAAGCTTCTATAAACACACTTAAGGTCCCTTAAAACATGTATAATCTCAACATGGACACATTTTACCCTGGTCACAGTCACCTACAGACCTCCAAACTTCATGTGGCCTTCAGATTAGCTCAAGAACATTGTGTAGAGAGCTTCATGCAATGGGTTTCCATGGCCGAGCAGCTGCATCAAAGCGTCATCTCCATGCGCAATGCAAAGAGTTGGATGCAATAGCGTAAAGAACGTCGCCATTGGACTCTAAAGCAGTACAGACGTGTTCTCTGGAGTGACGAATCACGCATTTTCTTCTGGCAATCTGCTTTACGAGTCTGGGTTTGGCGGTTGCCAGGTGAACGGTACTTGTCTGACTGCATGATCCTTCTGGGTTTTAAGCAGGAGGTATCAGAAAAGTCACCATCATGATAGCTTGCTTTTGGCAGCCAAGCATTCTTAGCGACGTCGCTTTTTGATCCTTTGAACTTGGCTCTTCCTATCATTGTAAAGCAGATGTGTAAAGTCTGGTGGAGGGGTGATGGTGTGGGGATGTTTCTCCAGGAGTTGGGCTTGGCCCCCTAGTTCCAGTGAAAGGGACCCTTAATGCTTCAGCATTCCAAGAGATTCTGGACCTGGTCAAGGTCATGGAGGTCTGGTGTCTATCCTGAAGAACGTAGACGCAGGTGTAAGCTTGCCATGGATGGGACTCCAATCAGTTGAAGGGCTGGAAGGGGTTACTATTGCGACCTCCCCTCTCTGACACAGACAATCTGACGCAAGACACTGCCGAGACTCAAAATCTGGTCACCTCTGTGGTGGGCTGCTGTATTAGAATGCTGAGTCACCCGAGTGCCAAGAATTATGATGATAATTAAAAATGTGAGCTAGAGATATTCAGTGTTTCATGGGTGAAATATGCCAGACAGCATAAGGTAACAGTGTGGATGATTCTTAAAATTTCAGACATTCAAATTCAAATGTATTTCTAGAACGTGTTTTTAACACAACAGTCTCAAAGCAGCTTTACAACCATCTAGGCCCAGAGTCACAGTAGAGCAAGCCTCAGGACCCAGTGTCAAGGAAAATCTCCCTTAACGTATTGAGGATGAAACGTTGAGAGATCCAAGACTCAAAGTGACCCAAACTCTTTGGGCAACATAGATGTTATATATAAGAAATAAACCAATTACCTAAATTAGTTTAGTCCTCCAGCAGGTAACCGTGTTGGTGGCATGGTATCCTCAGTTAACAGGAGTAGGGGAGGGGGAGTTGGAGTTCTCTGTTGTGGTCTGAGTAAAGGTATGAAGACTGGAACTGGTGCTGGAAGAACACGTGGGTGTGTATACAGTGGTACCTCGGTTCTCGTCGTTAATTCGTTCCAGAAGGCTTGTCGAGAACCGGAAGTGACAAGAATTTATCAAATTTGAGTTAATTGTAAATTGACTGAATCCATTCCACACTGTATAAGGCATTATATGCATTAATGGGGTTGTATTGTACAGGTGCTCCCTGATTTATGTTGGGATATGTTCAGACAAAGCCATCATAACTTAAATGTGTCATGAACTGAGGAGTTTAACGAGTGTTTGGTAGAGCGGTCTATACTGTACCATAGTGGAGCCTAATCCTTGGGAACTTCTTTGCACTAAGAATAAAGTACTGTAAATGTAAAAACTAAAGAACAACACAATAGAGTAAGGGCTAAGCAACACACTGAGGGCTATTGTGAACCTGAATCACTGAATCCCTGTCTGTGTGTACATGTGTGGGTGTGTATGTGTATGTGTGTGGAGACTTTGAGCCAGGCCTTCTCGCTTAACATCAGTATCTGACCTCACAAATGCTCTTCTGGAAGAATGGTCAAAAATAAACACACTTCTAAACCTTGTGGAAAGCCTTCCCAGAAGAGTTGAAGCTGTTATAGCAACCAAAGGGTGGGCAGACATCATGTTAAACCCTATAGATTACGAATGGGAAGTGACTCAAATTCATATGCGTGTGAAGGCAGACGAGCGAATACTTTTGGCAATTGTGTGTTTGTGTGTGTGCGTCTATATACACAGCGGGGCAAAAAAGTATTTAGGCAGACACTGACTGTGCAAGTTCTCCTACTTGGAAAGATTTTCATCATAGGTACACTTCAACTATGAGAGACAAAATGAGAAAATAATCCAGGAAATCACACTGTAGAATAACCCTAACCCAAAAATATCATCAGATTTTCACACAAATCTTAAAAGTCGATAAAGAGTACCTAGTTAAACAAATGAGACAAAATAATTATACTTCATCCTTTATTTCATTGAGGAATTGGATCCAATAAAATTCTAGATTATTCTAAAGGGTTCACAAAACTTTCAAGCACCACTGTACACAAACACATTTGCGATATTTAGCACACACGTATCCATGTAGTGGCCAAACAAAATTTTACAAGTGCTGTCCAACCAGCTGAGGGAAGGAGCTGTGATTGAGGGCATCAGTGAACACCCTTATGGGGCAGTGGTGAAACCCTGAACATTTTGTTTAATAATCTAATACCTAATTTGCAGCAGTACCACAGTGGCAACAGAATTTTTCTATCAGTTGAAAAATTAATAGGCCACTGTGTGTGTATAGCTAAATAATTACAAATGCACATTCAGGGCGGCATGGTGGCACAAGCAGTTAGCACAGAAATCCCTGGTTCGATCCCAACCTTGAACTCTGCCTGTGTAAGGTTTGCATGTCCTTCCCGTGTCTGTGGGGTTTATTCCGGGTTTCCTCACACATTGCAAAGACGTTATGATAATTGATTGCTCTAAATTGGCCCAGCATGAATGTGTCTGACTAGTATCGATATAACCTTGTCTTGTCATGAATATCCATTGTACTGATGCAGCATGAATAAACAAACAAGTATACATGACAGCTACCATACAGAAGTTTCCAGTCAAGTGCTGGAAATTTCAGTCCCTGAGGACATGGGTTCAAACTTACAAAGTGAAGTTTGTGTGGTATAGTTACTGAACTCTCTGATGGACCAGCACCCTGTCCACGGTGTACCTTTGCCTGCCTCTAGTGAGTTCCAGGATATGCCTTGAACCACCCCCCAAGCTACTGACCAGGATATGTGGGGTGAAATAGGATGCTTTGGGTTTAATTTAGATGCTCTATATTTACCATTGAATGTATGGGTTCTTTAACATATTGTTTAAAACACCTGCTCTCACTTTAACAAACGGCAATCTGAAAGATAGTTCTAAGAAAGTCAAACTGAGTAACAATCGGCATAGTATAGCAAACGTAGATGGTGTTGCAAATGGCATGTTGTCTCTATCCTCCACTTCCTCCCTGTCATTGAGCAACCTAAGCTTTCATTTTAGTCAGGGGTTAATTATATTAACATGCTAATACGAAACTTTGAGACACCAGAGCACTTTTTCCTCTTTTATTTCCTAATCAGAAAACCTGAGCGGGTAAGAGCATGCAAAATAGGTAGATAGCAGGTCAGGACGACCTGTTAAAAAGTCCCTCATGCATGATAATGCTGACATAATCGACAGTAGGGAGGTGATTGGAATATGCTGGAATGAGGAATGAATTGCCCCATAAAAAGACAATGGAAATGGGGTTTCAACTATCAGAGTATTCGCTATCTGATCATTCTTAACCCCCTTTCCAACTGTCTATGCCCACAGCCCCAACTGAACAAGCCTAGAGCATTAGTGGCAAGGAAAACCTCGCTAAATGTGATGGAAAAAATAAAAATATATTTTAAGTACACAGAAGCTAAAATGGAACAGATTAAGTAAACACAGAGAATATAATGAAATGAAAATATGACTAATGAAATATAAACGAAAATTAGAGAGAATATAATAAAATTGAGAAAATAAATCTATAGACTATAATACTATTGTATATAGTGGTTGGCCGATATGTTTTTTTTTTTTTCTAATCGATGCCGATAGTTAGAGAGCAGGTTGACCGATGGCCGATCTGTAATGCCGATATCACTTCTTTTTTTTTTAACTGATAAAACTAATATCAATAAATGAGACACCATGTTGCTGAACGTAACTGAACTGAACATTTATTTAAGCTATAAATGCACTGTCTCTGTTTGCACTCTGTCTTTTTAATTAAAAAAGTACACTTAAAAAAAACTACATTTATCACCACAGAAGTATCACATTCTTTCTGAGGGAAAAGTTAAATGTGTAAATACTTGCAAAAAAATAAACATTGTTAGAGTAGTGCGCATTGTATCTGAATATTTTTTTTAATCCCAGTTCCAGTTAAAAGCAGTAAGAAGAAACAAAGTTTTCATCTTCTCTTAAATGGCCCCACCTTCACTGAACCTCAGCATCTCTTGTTTTTAGTCACTCAGTAGTCCCAGTTTATGAGCTGTAAGTGAGTGGGGTGGGCCTGGGATGGAATCTGGAACTCTGCAAATGGTGGTGGCAGGAAAACAGCTTAATATACAGTGGTGCTTGAAAGTTTGTGAACTCTTTAGAATTCTCTATATTTCTGCATAAATATGACCTAAAACTTCATCAGATTTTCACACAAGTCCTAAAAGTAAATACAAATAACCCAGTTAAACAAATGAGGCAAACATATTATACTTGATAATTTATTTATTGAGGAAAATGATACAATATTACATATTAGTGAGTGGCAAAAAGTATGTGAACCCCTAGGATTAGCAGTTAATTTGAAAGTGAAATTAGAGTCAGGTGTTTTCAATCAATGGGATGACAATCAGGTGTGAGTGGGGGCACCCTGTTTTATTTAAAGAACAGGGATCTATCAAATAGTCTGCCTCTTCACAACATGTGGTTTGGAAGTGTATCATGGCACACGAACAAAGGAGATTTCTGAGGACCTCAAAGAGTTGTTGATGCTCATCAGGCTGGAAACGGTTACAAAACCATCTCTAAAGAGTTTGGACCTCCACCAATCCACACAGTCAGACAGATTGTGTACAAATGGACGAAAATTCAAAAGACCATTGTTACCCTCCCCAGAGTGGTCGACCAACAAAGATCACTCCAATAACAAGGGGTGGTAATAGTTGGCGAGGTCACAAAGGAACCCAGGGTAAACTTCTAAGCGCAACTGAAGGCCTCTCTCACATTGGCTAAATGTTAATGTTCATGGAGTCCACCATCAGAAGAGAAGAAACACTGACAACAAAGTTATGCATGCAGGGTTGCAAGGGAAGCAAGGAGAAAGCCACTGCTCTTCAAAAATAACATTGCTGCTCCATCTGCAGTTTGCTAAAGATCACGTGGACAAGCCAGAAGGCTATTGGAAGAATGTTTTGTGGATGGATGAGACAAAATAGAACCTTTTGGTTTAAAAGAAAAGCGTTATGTTTGGAGAAAGGAAAACACTGCATTCCAGCATAAGAACCTTATCCCATCTGTGAAACATGGTGGTGGTAGTATCATGGTTTGGGCCTGTTTTGCTGCATCTGGGCCAGGACAGCTTTCCATCATTGATGGAACAATGAATTCTGAATTATATCAGAGAATTCACACCAGATACTGAAAGCAAAGGGTCACATACTTTTGCACTCACTAATATGTAATATTGGATCATTTTCCTCAATAAACAAATTACCAAGTATAATATTTTTGTCTCATTTATTTAACTGGGTTCTCTTTATCTACTTTTAGGACTTGTGTGGAAATCTGCTGATGTTTTAGGTCATATTTATGCAGAAATATAGAGAATTCTAAAGGGTTCACAAACTTTCAAGCACCACTGTACCTCAAATCAAGTGTCGGAATGTACACTTTGGCAGATATTTGAATGGAAATAAAAATTAGGAAGCTCCTTCACTCTTTGAAGCCACAATAGATTAGCAGCAAAACTGCAAGCAATGTGGAATCATTATAAAATCTCCAGAGACACTAGACAAGCAATCTGCAATTACTGTTCAAGTGAGGTAATACTTTCTTTATTACGTGTTTATAAAATGCAAATTAAAAAAACTTTCAGTTTTGATTTTAGATTGGTGGGTGTAACATTTTGGTTATGGTTTGACCAAGAAGCCTAATCTGGCCAACATACAGACTTTGAGCAATCACCAAGGTACTCAAACACTCATGCTCCAGTAAACTGTATCAGACTGCAAAACTAACATATACTAGAATGTGATTCGTATTCTACTTCGTATCATAGTTTGCCTACTTAAACAGACCAGTGTGTTGTATTTGAATCTTACCCTATCCCTTCTGTACCATTCCTGCATCTAATAAAAGAACAAAAATCCCTGCCACAGACGCTACTTTATGCCTTTATGATGGGGCTGAAGGGGCACGGCTGTAGTCGCAGCAGTCTCATTAATATTACATGAGCAGGTGATTATGTAGTCATGAAATATCAAGTATTAGAGCCTTGTAATCTTCTGATGGACGTAGGTACAGCAGTTCCACAGCCAAGCCTATGCCGTTCCCTAGAGAAACAAGCATGTTTGTGTGTCATTAAGACAAATGCATGTGACACTAGAGAGAAGGAAATAACTACTTGAATTGCTGTGTTTGTATGTGTGTGTAAGTGGCTGTGTTAATCATCATAACATATGCATCATCATTCTCAAGCTGTTCAGCAGCATGTCATCCAAAGGGCTGATTGTTGCTGTTTTTCAATTCGCTGAACACTAGTTCTGTTTTGGTATGCTCCATAATGACAGCGTAGCCACCTACAATTACAGGCATTAGTGTTCAATCTTCTACTTTACACCTTCGTAGTAACCTGATTTTACATATTATCTCACTTTGCCTCGTGAAGTATTTGCGTCTCCAGTCACAGAGGTTGATTTGTGATTGGTCTTACTGACATCTGTCATTGACAGCCAATGGTAGAAGACCCAAAGAGATCATGAAAAGGTCTCTGCCTTAACTCAGTTACAGCTCAGCTTTGATAAATCACCTCGGCACTCAACACTTGTGCTCTAACACAGCGTGCTAGGCTATATAAGAAGCACGTATAATGTGATCTATGGACTACTTCTATGCAGGCATGCGTTTAACGATCCTCAGATCAACATCTGGTTGCTTTAAAAATCTTAAGAAATTATAAATGGAAATAAATTCTGTCTTTTAAGTTCAGACGTTGTGGCTGTAAACAGTTGGTCACCTCAGCAGCCAATCAACACTGTGCATCCACAAGGAGAGGCAGGAGTTGGAGGTTAAGAGTAGAAGTCTGTCATTCGTGTGTATGTAACTACCTTACCGGTCGTGTGCTGGCTTGCTCATTAGCTCACGTTTGGACTAGGGACTGTTCTAACTCTAACTGAGCAAATTACTCATGTTTGTGGATGACTTTCCGCTACTTATTTGTAACAAGCAGTTTAATGCTGTAACAGGCTGTTCTTAATACTGTCTGTCAATGCATGTTTGGCATACAGAAGTATCAGGTCACTTTTACCAATGTTACTACTTTTACCTAGATGGGGTCATAACAGTACATTATTGTATTTTCTATAATTTTTGTGAAGTTCCATAAATGAAATAAAGCTTCTTGTTAGAGATGCTGTGTAGTTGGGGGCGAGGTTGATGGGTTTGGCGCGGGCGAAGTTGATCAAATAATTAATCCTCTGAAGGTCCATGCTGCACATTTTTTTATAGAAAGTAATTGGCACCCTCTAACTGGTCACTGGCCCCAGCCTGTCCCCCACTTGAAGTGGTCTAGAACCACCACTGGCTGAGCTGAGTGTCTTGTTCAAGGTCCCAACAGGGGCAGCTTGGATTGTACACCCAACCTTCTGATTGTAGTCCATAGCGTTATCACTGAGCCTCATCTGCCAGTTGGTGGACTACAGCTAATAGAGAAGGTTTAACCTTTATTATTGCTCCAACATTGGTGGAAGGTCTACTGAAACCTCACTGAATTATGTTGATCACTCATAGCTGTTCAAATAACCATCATGGATATTGACTTACCTCCATTTCCAATCTAGACCTTGTATGGCTTCCCCGCTGGTGCAGAATTAAAGGTCACGGGGCTGCATGAGAGCATGCTGTAATGGAAATGATGGCAGTATGTTAAGGGGGCAGCTGACCCTCTGTTCTAAATCCATCTCACCGGCGGTCAGATCTAAGCGGGCCTTCGTACCGTAAGGATTAACGCGTGCTCCCACTGCTTCCACTACTTTCTGTATTTGCGTCAGCACGGGACTCCCATCACTCACACTGTGCCTGAGAGTAACAGCTGTTATGGTCCAAGTCCCTCAAGGCTTGAGGTGGCAGGTGTTTGCCTTCCAGGCTCCCAGTCATCAAGCAGAATCCAAAGGTCACTGGTTTGACCTGTTAACGTGTATTGAGAATTGAGTTTTGAAAGTGTGGGCGAATCAGTGTATGTTATAATATGCTCTTTTGAGAGTAGATATAAGCACAGTATATCGACTAAGTAACTTTACTAAAATGCAGACCCCAGATTAGCAGCCAGAGGCGATAGTAGCGAGGGGAAAACTTCCAGCGACACAAAGAACCGTCAAGTGGAACCTACCGGGCCCTTAATTACATATACCCCTTAATTCTTACGTTTGCCTTACGTTTAAGAGAAACGACCCAGAGCCTGAGTTGAAAGTATTCAGAGCACAGTGCTTGCTGTAATAATTATAGCATTGCAATATTCTTCATCATCTTTAAGCATTTTAACCAGAGCAGGGTCACCATAGCTCCAGAGTCTATTTCTGTACCGGATGGCGGTCCATCACAGGGAATCAGCACTTAAGCCTGCCTAACCCTATGCTTCCTTCCAAACAGGCTTCTGAATCCTTTCAACAGGTGGTCTCAGGACACTTGGGAAAATATATTTCCCAACAGGAATGCTCCAGAGATCATTGCCAGCCTTGTAAATCACTGGACAGCAAAGATACATATGGGATGCGCATGTTTGTGACTGCTGTGCAGTATCCCATACGTCTGTTCATTCAGCAGACGCCCTTAAGCAAAGAACCTTCTAACTGACACAGTCTTGCATTGCTCAAGGACCCAACACTGGCAGCTTTGTACAGGTGGGATTTGAACCTTGAACTTTCTGGTCCATAGTCAAGTGTCTTAACTGCTATGCTACCTCAGTTCCCATGAGTGAAGCCGCACAACTTGTTCCAGCCGAAACTCAGTTCTCGATTCATGATTCAGTACACAGTGATTCAGTGATTTAGATTCACAATAGCCTTCGCTCAGTGAAGATCCCCATTGTGTTTATCGTGTTTTTCTTTATTTTGACATCTACAGTACTGTATTCTTAGTGCAAACAGGTCCCTATGGGTCCTAAAAAGAGTACTTATAACACCCAACAGATACTGGTGAAAAGTAGAGTAAGTGTTTTGCTTTTCACATTCAATTCATCACTCACTAAATTCCATAAGATTTTCAACACTTCATTATATAATAAGCTTTTTAAAATTATTTCATTTGGGCAACTGTGGGTTAATGTAAGTGGTAATGTTTATTAGGCTCTGCTTTGATACAGTATAGACTATATTAAACTCATGGCTTCATTATACACTTAACTTATTATGGATTTGTCGGAACATATCCCCATATCCATAAATACAACCTGTACAATACAACTCCATTAATGCATATAATGCCTTACACAGTTTGTATTTTCTGGGGCTCTGGAATGGATTCATTCAATTTACATTATTAACTGGAGTTGGTTTCGGCACACGACAAGCCTTCTGGAGCAAATTATTGACGAGAACCGAGGTACCACTGTATTTTTCCATTTTAAGCATGAAGATCTGTTAATCTGGCAAGTATATCTTCAAAAGACAGTTGAGCTCAGCACAAGTGTTTGCATCTGGTCCAGTCACTATACAATTGCGTCACTACATCTATACCAATCACTGCATACTTGCGTCACTCAGGCTCACACCACAGGAACTAGGGATGTTTGCAGTTCTAAGAACTATGAAAATTCCTCAGGTATGAAAGAAACCATAGCCTCTGATGATTTCAGGCTGTATTTTATTACAAGACAGTCTTATCCAGAACAGATTAAGGGTCTTTCTCAAGGTCTCAAAAGTGATGGTTGGGTTCCAACAGTTTTACCACTAAAACTGGCCCTTGAATGTTTACATTAACTCTTCTCATCCAAGGAAGTGTAATTCTCGTATGACATCATGGCTTCCCACAACCTTGTTTGATGTTCAGCCAAAAACCGCCTGTGGTTCTGATAAACCATGAATGCCCCGATCATTCTGAAGTTCATTTTGAGTTGGCACTGTGAAACGTATTTGATGAAGCATAACCAAGGATTTACTCTTTAGTTACAATACTGAGTAAATTTACATCTGTGGGCAGTTGATAGTTAGTTGTACAATCTTTCTGGAGTCAGAATGCTAGATGAAGGGACAAACCAGAGCTTTAGATTTATTAGTATGCTGAGAAGGTGTTAGGCAGCTATGGGCCAGTCCCGTAGTCAAAATCATAAAGTGGATTGGTCAGACTTTCTAGTCCTTTTGTTAACTGAACCCTTCAAAATATCATCAGAAGGGGCACACAGGCACATACATGAGCCATTCTAATGAGCAGTTATAATTGGTTAGCACCACTCTGTCAGATATGTTCTATAGCAACCAAGAAAACAGAAGCATTTTGAATTGGTTGAAGTTTTTGATCTTACTTTAGAAATTCATATTTATATAATGTTTTACAAATCCTGTTTGGTACCCATTCTCTGAATAGTTAGAGTGGCTTGACTTCAGTCCATCCATTAGGAGAAATCCATCCTAATTTTAATAGAAAGCACAATATATACATGTCAATTTGGTCTCATAAGGTGGCCAGGGTTTCGTATGATTTTTGATTCGCAGAAGGTCATTCCTGTACTCATGTAGTTTGATTCCTCTTTCCACAGGTTTCCCCAACTCCAACATGAACCTTCCAGGAAGAGAAGAACAAGGTCCCACCTGCTCATCACCACAACTGCAGGACAAAAACGCCAATCATCGCACCTCCTCCCCCAACTCCCCCATCCCTGCCTCCCTGGAGAACGGCAACCAGATCTCCAATGGTAAGTGCAGCAGTTATCGGCGACAACAGCTAGCTCTGCCAGGCAATAGTTCATATATGGTGTTTTTACACTTCAAACCATGACTGTAATTTTACCAGTGACATACACATTTCAGATGGTAAAATACCAGGGTGGGCCCCTTTCCCATTGCTACCCCAGGTGGAGCTCCCCTGAGAACTACATTCATTCCAGAACCTTTTTTGGTTTGCAAAACAAGTATACCACCCAACACTGTCTGGACCAGTCGCTCCACATTAATGTTTGTACCAGTCAACACATACTTGTGTCACTCATAGTTTCTATGCTCAGAGAAAGGTACCTAACTTGAAGAGGAGCTAAAAAGTCCTTATACACGGTGTTCTGAGGACTGCAATCATCCCCAGTTCCTGAGGTATGAACAGGCGAGAAAGCGGAAAGGGAAATGTTCCTCTGGTGCAAAAGTGCCTAACGTGGCATGAAAGAACTCCCATGTAAATGGAAGTGGCAGTGTTTACATTTCATGTTTTATTAATCACCTGCCTCTTGTGTCTACTTAAACCACATTCATTCCTGACCTCGCGTGCTGCGCCTTTTCTTCATCCAGACTCGCCCTCATTTCTAAGTCACTCTTATTTCCATACGTGATATTGTTTTTTCCTCGATTTGAAGATTTCCTCCTGTAGCCACTTTATGCTAATACTATGAATTACTCTAATCACCCACCTCATAATTCCAGTAATTTACTGTTCAGACTTACCCCTGTAATTTCCTAGATATGGGTCTAGCAGGACGTTTCACTGGTAGATTGCCACATGGGCCTAGATTAGGGCAAAATCTAAAATGAGGACTGAACTGTCACTATGAATATTAAAACAATATATGACTGTTAATTTAATCAGTTCTAGAAAGAACTAAATGGAATTTTTGCCTGGCTGGTGTCTGATAGATGTTCCTATCTTGAGTTTATCACTGGTTGCCATGGTGGCACTTATGGTAGTTTCCTGTCTCTCACCAAATGTGATTTTTTTTTTCTTTCTCTTAAAATGAGTGACTGACATGAGTCCATATAACATTTTGTGTATTCTGTCTACTGAGCTATCTTCTCTGAGTGAGTTGCAGTTGATTGGGTCATAAATGGGACAAGGTGGCTTAGCGGTTACAGTACTAGACTATGGTGTAGAAGGTTCCTGGTTTAAATTCCACCTCTACCAAGCTGCCATTGTTGCTTCATTGAGCATGGTCCTTAACCCACAATTGCTTGGATTGTATCAGTTGTAAGTTGCTCTGTATGAGGTTGTCTCATAATAAAAATGACGTACATTTTGAGCAAACCCCTTCACCCTCAACTGCTTGTAGAATGTGGTATCCTAGCGGTTAAAGTACTAGACTATGTACCAAAAGGTACAGGGTTCAAATCCCACCTCTGCCAAGCTGCCACTGTTGGGTGCTTGAGCAAGGCCCTTAACCCACAATTGCTTGGATTGTAAGATTGTATCAGTTGTAAGTCAGTCTGGATAAGGGCGTCTGATAAATGCTGTAAGTGTAAATGTATATGACTGCATTGAGCATTTGACAAAGAATTTTGTCCAGCAAACAGCCCATTCAGTTCTGAACTACTACATAGAGATTTTTTGTCGGCACACCTTTCCTAGTAATGTGCTGCTTGGATTTGACTGGTCCTCTAATTCCCCCAGAAAAGTGCTAGGCTTTATAGAGCTTTTGTGTTAAGTCTTAACGGGGGTGGAGAATATTTTGTACTTCCTGGATTTTGACATGTTTGCATTGTCATAATACGAATACCTTTATTGTCATTGCGCAAGTACAACGAAACCCAGTGTGCTCTTCTGTAGAGCAACCTATTAGTATAAAGTAATAAGGAATAAGGAAATAAAAAATAAGAATATAATAAGTTTAGTGCAGTGCCAGCTGGTGTCTGCTAAAATAGGGGAAGCACATGTTTGTTTATAAGCTTATATACACACTCATTGAGCACTTTATTAGAGACACCTGCACACCTATGTATTTTGTAATGTGGCAGTAGTGCCAGTAGTTATGGGACAGTAGCTTCAGATAATGTACTTTCCAACCATCAAAACTGGAAAATATGTGATCTCAGTGATTTTGACCATGGCGTGATTGTTGGTGCCAGATGAGCTGGTTGGAATATTTCTATAACTGCTGATCTTCTGGGATTTTTAAGCTCAACAATCTCTAGAGTTTACCGAGAATGGTGCACAAAAGACATCCGGTGAGTGGCAGATCTGCAGATGGAAACACCTTGTTGAGGAGAGAGGTCAGCAGAGAATGGACAGACTGGTCTAGCTGACAATAGCTACACAAACTGATAGCCACTCCGTACAATTGCAGATGTAGAAAAGCATCTCAGTATACGCAACACATCAAACATTGAGGCAGATGGGGAAACACCAGCAGAAGATCGTGTCAGGTTCGGCTTCTGTCAGCTATGAACAGAAAGCTGAGGCTGCAGTGGACACCGGCTCACCAAAACTAATTGGTATAATTGGATTATTGGAAATATTATACCATGGTTTGATGAATGGTGATTGCTTCTGAGGCACACAGGTGGTTGGGTCAGTATTGGATGCCAACAGCATGAATCCATGGACCCAACCTGATGTGGATTAATGGATCAGGGAATGTTTTCTTGGCACTCTTTGAGCCTCTTAATACCAATCAATCATATATTGAATGTCACAGACTGTGTGAGTGTTGTTGCTGACCATGTGCATCCCTTCATGGCCACCATTTTGTATTCTTCTGATGGCTGTCATGTTACTGAGAAGAATTGAAGAATAGACACTCATTGAAGTCTGTGCATCTCCGGGAGGCTATGGAGTATCTGTAAAAGGACGAATGCTGATTAGACAGACTTTGGACCTGTCATTTTGTTCCATGGCTGGATGCACAGTGAATGAATGGCGTGTGAGCAGGTGCATTTTAAACTGCAACTGCAGTGGACAGTGCTCTTGTTTGTCCTACCCTAAAGCATGATTATGATTGGATTATGATTGAACTTCTCAAAGTAAATCTGGAATCAGAAACATGACTGACTTCTCCAACTTCAGTATTTAAGCACCAGTAAGTCTTACAATTTATTTACAAATTTAAAATTTACAACAATCAAATACCAAGATGTGTTACTATGTAAAACATATTTGTAATAGGCAGCGCAGCTACTGCAACTCCACTGGAAGGGGTATAGGAATCCCTATGTTATGGCTATGCTATGGCTAGCCAGTAAAAAGATCGTATGTGAGCATAGGCAAGTCTTTCGTGCACACTCACTACCAGTGGAGCTCATGTGTCTGGGCATGGCTCTAAAGGGTAAAAGTTTTTGTTAAATGAACATTAATTGTGCAGTAGACCCCCAGAGACTCAAGTGTTTCAGCGAGTGTCAATTAGCTGTGTGTCAGTGGCTTCAAAGGAGATTATACACACAGGCTGCGTTGTTCATTAGAAGCTGTTTAAGGAAGGAAAAGTGAAATATCGCAGGGAGCTATTTGATCATAAGATTTGCTCAAATATTAAATTCCACCAAGATTAATGAATAATGTAGGCACTTTGGTATACGTTTCATTGCCGCATCTGAATGAAATTGTAGAGGAAGCCAGCCTCTGTATTGAAGTAGTATTAAAGCAGTCACCTGTGGTCCAGTGCCCTACAGGTTTAAATCCTGTATGGGTGCATGAGACCACAATGCTGAGAGGAATACATGATTTATTGTTCATTAGAGGCATTATCAGGAGAAAGTCCAGTTCCTCAGCAGTGACCTTCCTCCAGAGGGTGTTTTAATCAGCCGGCAAAATACGACCTTGGTCTTGATGTCCATGACATATTGGGTAGGGTAAGACATCCCCAGCCATGGAGAAAATGAAGTGGGCTGACCTAAAAGCCATCAGAGGGAGCTCATGATTAGTGGGAAAGGCTCTGGAGTTGATAAAGCGTTCCTCCAATGAGCCATCAGTTCGTAGTGTGTGTCTGTCCATCATGGTTCCTGTCAAACGCTTTCTTCATGTTGTCCTTGGTGAGACTCTTAGATGGTAGCGTCTCAAAATGAAGCCAGTCCCTCATAATATTAGCAGCTCGGTGACTGTAATTACAGCTCACATTCCAGTATTTCTGTCTCAACAGGGACGTTAGAGGACGAGGGACACCACAAGTCAAATGCATCTAGTGCCTCAACGTTACACAGACATATGGACAGCCATCACACTCAGGTAAAGCACACATATATACTCTCACACACTGTAAATCAGCCCAGGGTCTCCCAGCAGCACTGATAATGGGTAATGAAAGCTAGAGAGAGTTCTGTGTCCTGTAGGACTCAGCACTCTGCCAAATGATTATTTACTGCCATATCGCTTGAGACCAGAGCTAACACTGAGTGTGTTTACTTACACTTAATAATCCGATCAGATTTCTGCTGTTATCTGATTATTCAAGTGGTCACGTAAACAACATACTCCGATCTAGAAATCAGATTACCGTATTTTCCGGACCATAAAGCGCACCGGATTATAAGACGCAATATCAACGATCGGCTGCTAACGGGTATATTTTCATACATAAAACGCACCGGGTTATAAGGCGCATGAAATAAAACAAAACTCTTAAGTTCCGTCAGAAGCTCAGTTTGGTCTTTACCTGGCGCAGGGCGTCTTCTTGCTTCCTCCACTTCCGTACCATTGATTCGTTAATGTTGAATTCTCTCACAGCTGCTCTATGACCATGTTGTACTGCGTGACCGATAGCGTTGTGTTTGAAATCCGCTTTGAAATTGAATGAATGAATGCACGTACCCTAATGCTGAAGCACATACCGTATTACTCCGCGATGCTGCGCACTACGGTTGCCGTAACTTACCAAGGCCGTACTAAAACATTTTGACAGATTTATGAGCGCCGTGTACCACCCACAACCGGTTCTAGGTCAGAAAGCTCAAACAGAATTAATTCATACATTAGGTGCACAGCATTTTAAGGCGCACTGTCGATTTTTGAGAAAGTTAAAGGATTTTAAGTGCGCGTTATGGTCCGAAAAATACGGTAAGTAATCTGGTAAAAAAATCTGGATTTTGGTTCAGTAATCGGATTTCACAGTGCATGTATGTCAGTTACCCCATTTTAATCATTTTTCTCCATCCACCCATGTATGCAGAGCAGCTATGAGAAACAAACCACGGTTGCCAGGGTCCATTTATTCTTAAAGGTTTTGCTGCTTCTGGGATTATTTACATAGACCTTGTTCAGGATTCCGTTGCAGGATCTGGTAACCCTGGAGATAAACGCAGCACCAGCTAAACAGCTATCGAACACTTTGTGGAGACTCTGAAATGCAGTATATACTCAAGAAAATGAAGTGGTCAAGTGGACACGTAAAACAACAAACGCAGATCTAGAAATCAGATTAAGAAATCCAATAAAGAGATCTGGATTTTATTCCAGTAATCAGGTTTCTCAGCGCATGTATATCCTTACTCCGATTTCAATAGGTTTTCTCAGACTGCACCTGTATGCAAAGGTAACCTGAGAGTGTAGAGCTGTCTCGCAAGCAAATAGCAGATTCAAACACGGTTGCCAGGTCCGCTTAATCTAAGAGACTTTGCTTATTTTTAGCTTGTGTCCATGGCCCTGGTTGCATGTTTCTCTTGCAGGATCTGGCAACCCTGGAATAAAATGCAGCACTCGTGAAACAGCTACAGTACCAAACACTTTTGGGAAGACACTGAAACACAGTATATACTCGATAAAATGAAGAATATGATTATTTAATATTGAAGTTTGAAGTTAACGTCGCATATTTCTATCAGATTATTGGCTGGTTGCGAAGTAGATTTGATCGTTGCCTGAGCCATGTCAATCCAGAGCTTTCCCATTATCTGATTACTCAAGTGTGTGCATACTCGTTGATCGGATTACTGACAAAATCAGATTTTCTGCAGTTATCGCATTATTAAGTGCATGTACACACTCACTTTAATCTCCACTCTGCTTCTCACCATGTCACATGGGTGACAGATCAAAGCTTAACAAAGCTACACAAGAGGTTTCCGCCTTTTCGGTATCCATGTCTCCGTCTGCTGCCATTTTTACTGAAGGAGGTAAATTAAAAAATTGTAGTAGGAAGGCTGTGGTGGTTAAATATATCACTATCAGTCATGTTTTCTGTGGCCGTGTTGGATTTCTGTAGGTAATCTTATTCAGGCCTAGACGATATAAGGCTATACCTTAACATTTAGGGTCTGACATTATATCACATATGAGGTGACAGGTGTCGTACATCATAAGGGCCTGATTGTAACTCATCACATGCAAATGTTCCCTGTTTACAGATTTAGGTATTCAGCCTTGACATTTATGAGATGATTGGATGGTGCACATCCTCCACTGTCACTCAGACACAATGAGAGTAGAACAAAGCTTTCAAAGCACACAGCAGTGGAAAAAAGGGAGAATGGGATTAAAGGGGTAACTAACATTTTACATGAAATCATGTTAAGCCTTGGAGCTGAAGTATAATATAATAAGACAGACATAAAACAAGTGACATTCACCAAGAGCGGAAGCTTATTGTTCAGTGATAATGGCAACTAAATAAATATTTTACAAAGTGGACTGTCGGTCGATGCTCTTATTGTTGTACAAAATGGACCAGAGGAAGAACCTCATAGAATTTCAAAAAGGATTGTGTCACAGTTGGTATGTGTCCATGTCGAAGAATGTAACAGGTTTTGGGATACTGAGTTGTCGTATCGTAAAAAAATGGCACAGCAGCTGGAACAAATTTGACACAAATGTTCACACACATTACATTTACAGCATTTTAGGGGGGTAACGATGCATTGGGATGTGCATTGCTGAGATTGATTATGTCATGTAATGCAGTTGCATTTTTTGAACACCAGAGGGTGCAATCATACGTCCATAAATGCTTTTAAATGCCTTCTAATTTCTTTTAATTGCAGCAGACTAAAGATTATTGATGTGTCTATTTTCATGAAAGGAAAGTTACACACATTGTTGTTGTTTAAGATATGATGAAGCTACAATAGAGGTGTTTAAATACAGTTTTAAACCTTTGTTTCTAGTAATTTATTTTAATTGCAGGGGACTAACAATTTTTTTTGTTTAAGAACATGTGTAATGTTTTGCATCGTTTACACTTCCGAAATGAAAAAATCATAAGAAATTCAAAGGAACTCAGTCTCGTGAATCTAATCGAACCATGAGCACGGTATATCGTTACACCCCTACAACTTTTAGCAGATGCCCTTATCCATAGTGACTTACAGCTGAGAGAGGTTGCAGTCCAAGGGATTTAATGGGTTAAGAACCTTGCTCAAGGACCCAACAGTAACACGTGGTATTGATGGGACAAACCTGCTGACCAGGTACCTTAACCGAGGAGCCAAAACTGTCCATGCGAGGTGTTAGCCTAGCGGTTAAGGTACTGGACTATGGACCAGAAGCTCCAGGGTTCAAATCCCACCTCTGCCAAGCTGCCACTGTTGGGTCCTTGAGCAAGGCCCTTAACCCACAATTGCTTGGATTGTAAGACTGTATCAATTGTAAGTCCCTCTGGATAAGGGCGTCTGCTAAATGCTGTAAATGTAAATGTAAATGTTAAGACTCAAGACACAAATGGAATCTTTATTTGACAGGACTGATGCTGATGTTTAGTTGTGGGATTTTTTTATTATATACTATTTTATTTATATATATTTGCATAATACGCTTATAGCTTGCATAAGAATGTGTCTTGCATCCCCCAAAAAGAGAGTGGTTTGCCCCAGTTAGATAGTGGATGGAGCAGCTGAGAGCCGAAGCTCTAGGACCCAGCAGTGGCATCTCAGCAGAGCTGGGATTTGATCCTATGACGTCCCATCAACTATTAGTAGTACTGAGTCACCACATTATAATTCCTCCAAACATGACAGTGAAATAGAATACATATCAAACCTTACTAAATATTATTATTGACACGAGTGGTGTACTGATTTGTGATATACAGCACAGCACAGTGTATAAAGGCCATATATAACATAGAACACTTTCAACCTTGGAATCATCACTCCATAATACTGTTTTCTACTGATCTTCATTCCAATCTTTGTGAACTTTAGCATAACCTAGCCTTTTCACCCTATTCCCCTTCCAAAAGAAATGGTTACTCGGCTGCTATTCTGACAAAAAGACCCTTCATGACCAAGCTTCTTCAGACTGTAAACGGATCATCTCGGCATACTGGTGAACCTTCTAGATGTTGCTACTGCTCAAGTCTAATGGAACTGTAGCCTATAGAAGTTGATTTTTCAGATTATTTTTCATTTGTTTTTAATACTACATACATATCTCCTGTATTTTCCAGCTTCATTCTAATAAGGAGCAATGATTATATTGCTAAAACAATGGTATATGTAATCTAAATCTAACGGTGGCCTAAGACTTTTGCACAGCATTGTATGTAGTGGGACTGCGTGGGCACAGCGGTTAAGATACTGGACTGTGGCTCAGAAGGTCCAGGGTTCAAACCCGAACAGTGCCAAGTCGCCACTGTTGGGATCTTGAGCAAGATCCCACAATTGCTTGGATCGTCTGCTAAATGACTACATGGAAATGAAGTCTGTTATTCTGTGGTTTGGGATGCAGCCTGAGCTGGTAAGCAACTGTCTGCTGACACTGGTAAAACATGCATAAAAATGGCAAAGGAATCCTCTAACCACATATTTGCTCTCAAATTGATAGGGTGTGATAAGGTAAATAGATGGTAGTGTTGTTGGATAGAGCCGACAGTTGTGATTAGTTTCCCTTAAATCTTTTTTCCCAACCAATGGAAATGCCTGTATCAGTCATGTTATCGAATGGCTGATACAAGGTAACGGCAGGACACATTCCAACCAAAGTTCCACTGTGGCTGTCTGTTGAAACTTTAGAAATTTTGGACTTTTTGGAGTATTTCGCCTATATATAAAATGCAAGTGTCTGGTATCTTTGTCCATCCCAAATCAGTGTGCTGATCTTACTGATACCTAAGACGTACGTTTTTGGTGGCCTCGTTCAGTGCACTTCATGCAAAATCTCTATTCATTCCACACCCACTCATAAACAGGAAGATCCTGCGGTAAGAGGCAGCAATATGTGCAGTGACAGCAGGAACGTGCATTTGTCTGTCTGCTTCATTATGTCTGTGCAAGGAGTTCATTTCCAGTAGATTTCACTGTGCATCTAAGTGTATCGTATACACTACCCTGCTGTGGCGCTCACATTATGCAATATTTGGCAAGCCAAACTGAGTTATGTATATCCGTAATCGTATAGGTCAGTTTGCTCTCTCCTGCAGGATCCCGCTCTCTATTGGATATGAAGCACAACATGAGCCGAGCAGTTATCATTAGCCGTAATTGCTCTAGCTTCTCTGAGCACGTCGCCGATATCTTGTTCCGTAGTGTCCTGTGTTGTCGGTGCAATTCAGGAAGTCCCTTGCTAGGACTGGTTATTATTGTAAAAACAAACACATGGTGCAACCACAGAGCCAAGCTTATGTAAGAGCCACAGTGTGAAAGAACTACAGGTGCAGCGAAGTGCAAAACAACACCCTTTTTGAATTTGATAGGTTTGTAGTGTTCCCGTGCTCCAGCTTAAGCCTCAAGTATTTGTTTGTTTTGGAAATTCACCGAGACTTTTGGTTATAGGCTGAAAGTAATAATGAATTGAGGCTTTGGACTTTAGAGTGGAGATGAGCACTATAGTGATAAAATGGGAGTTTAGGGAACAAAAGCTTGAACTGCTTCAGACTAGAGATGCACAGATCGACCGGCCGGTGACCGGAATCGGACGGTTTTTCAGTGTGATCGGTGACTCATATAACCGATTCGGTGCCGGTCACAGATGGCCACAAGACAACACAAATGCAGCCACACATGAAAAACACACTGCTTTCACTAACATTAATTCGCAAATCAATTCTGCTTTAAACACAGTTTGAGCTTTAAACAAACCATGATCCTACCACCACCATGTCTCACAGAATGGGATAAGGTTCTTATGCTGGAATGCAGTGTTTTCCTTTCTCCAAACATAACGCTTTTCTTTTAAACCACAAAGTTCTATTTTGGTCTCATCCGTCCACAAAACATTCTTCCAATAGCCTTCTGGCTTGTCCATGTGATCTTTAGCAAACTGCAGACGAGCAGCAATGTTCTTCTTGGAGAGCAGTGGCTTTCTCCTTGCAACCCTGCTATGCACACCATTGTTGTTCAGTGTTCTTCTGATGGTGGACTCATGAACATTAACATTAGCCAATGTGAGAGAGGCCTTCAGTTGCTTAGAAGTTACCCTGAGGCCCTTTGTGACCTCCCCCAACTATTACACTCCTTACTCTTGGAGTAATCTTTGTTGGTCGATCACTCCTGGGGAGGGTAAACAATGGCCTGGAATTTCCTCCATTTGTACACAATCTGTCTGACTGTGGGATTGGTGGAGTCCAAACTCTTTAGAGATGGTTTTGGAACCTTTTCCAGCCTGATGGGCATCAACAACTCTTTTTCTGAGGTTCTCAGAAATCTCCTTTGTTCATGCCATGATACAACTTCCACAAAAAACATGTGTTGTGAAGAGCATACTTTGATAGATCCCTGTTCTTTAAATAAAACAGGGTGCCCACTCACACCTGATTGTCATCCCATTGATTGAAAACACCTGTCTCTAATTTCACCTTCAAATTAACTGCTAATCCTAGAGGTCCACATACTTTTGCCACTCACTAATATGTAATATTGGATCATTTTCTTCAATCGATAAATGACCGAGTATAATATTTTTGTCTCATTTGTTTAACTGGGTTCTCTTTATCTACTTTTAGGACTTGTGTGAAAATTCTATCATGTTTTAGGTCATATTTATGCAGAAATATAGAAACATCTAATGGTTTCACAAACTTTCAAGCACCACTCTACATAAAACTCCTCGGTTTAAGATGCATTCAACTTGCGATGGATTTGTCGGAATGTATCCCCATTGTAAAACAGGGAGTACTTGTAAATAAATGAAGCTGATCATTTCCTTGACTTTCCTGTGCCTAACAGCACAAACGCTTTCTGTTTGAGCAGCAGATCGACAGCAAAATGTGGGCTGTGTGGAATCATTCACAAAAAAAGACCATAGACAAGAGATCTGTTATCACTGTTCATGTGAAGTATCACTAATTTAAAAAGGTTTATTGAGTGTTATTCAAAAACCACAGAAACAAACCTTTCAGACTTCAGTTTTCAATATTTGTTTTAATAGTTTCATTTATTTCAGTGCTTCATTAGTTGAATTATTTTCATAAATGTGTATCTTTGAGGTTATTGAGCGCTTCACTAGTGATACCTAAACCCCTCCTGCCTCTGGAAGGCAATGTTCCACGGCTTCTCCAGTTACCAGATCCCATTCAAACCTCCTTCCCCTTTTTCTGTCATGTGACTACCCAGAAAGCAGAAAGTGGCCAAGTTTTATCAATGCAAAGACATGGCCATAAAAGCCATCATAAACAAAGAACAGGTTGCACGGATGTAAAGAACTGCCATTAAATAAAGCTTCAATTATTCACCTTGCCGATGAAATATTCACAGGGACAGAATCACCCTCTAGAGAGGCGAGTGATCTAAATTCTAGCACCCTGAAACCGGACACGCTTTTACTAAGCTGCGTAAGCTGGTTGAGACTCATTCAGTACTATTGCTCTGAGCTGGTAACTCTACCCTGGCTTTATGAAGCTCAACCCGTGTTCCAGTTCTTTACCGGGTATTTAGAGAATTGTGCAGTTACATTTTCAGCATGCAAAACAGGATTTCATTCCAGCATTCAAGACGCAATCTTTAATAATACTGGAGTGAATGTACAGCTTTTAACAGGCTTGTAATTGCGTGAAGCAGTTGATGGTTAAGGGCCTTGTTCAGAGTTAGTCACAGCATTAAATGCTGAGCCATCACAATCCATCACCCTTCCTTGCATGACAGGTGACAGGGGCACATCTGCTCAGTGCCACATGCCACATGCCCCAGCCATCTCCTCAATTGGCTCCAGAATTGGTTCCTGCCTGGCACTCTGTGCTGCTGGTTAGACCCCTACATTGCATTGTCTACATGTACAGTACTGTGCAAAAGTCTTAGGCCACCAGGTTAGATATCATTGTTTTAGCAACGGTATAATGACCATATATTTTTTTAATAGGGGAATTTGTATTTAGTATTAAAACACTGACCAAAAAAACCAAGTTGACCATTCTACAGTCAGAAGATACATGATCAGGAATGGTCTTTTGGGAAGGGTAGCAGCGAAGAAACCATATTTTCAGAAAGGGGAACTGGGTGAAAAGGCTAAGATATGCTAAAGCTTAGAAAGAATGGAATGAAAATCAGTGGAAAAGAGTATTATGTAGTGACGAATCCAAGTTTGAAAATTTGGGGTCTAATCGTTGGTCATGTTATATATGGTCATTATAGCATTGCTAATTACCACAATGACCAAATCTAATGGTGGCCGAAGACTTTTGCACAGTACCTTAAGGGCTTTGTTCCAGGGTCCAACAGTGGCAGCATGGACGTGCTGGGACTTGAACCCTCAACCCGCTCTCAAAAAGTTCAGTCGCTTAACTGCTGAGCCACTCCTGACGCCATATACTTTAATTCTCATTATTACTTTACCTTAATTAAGAATAAAGCGATATTACCGTATTTTTCATAAATAAAGCGCACCGGGTTATAAGGCGCATTAAATGGAACAAAACTCTTAAGTTCCGTCTGAAGCTCAGTTTGGTCTCTAACCTGGCGCAGGGCGTCTTCTTGCTTCCTCCACTTCCGTACCATTGATTCGTTAATGTTGAATTCTCTCACAGCTGCTCTGTGACCATGTTGTACTGCGTGACTGATAGCGTTGTGTTTGAAATCCACTTCGAAAATGAATGAATGAATGCACACACCCTAATGCTGAAGCACATACCGTATTACTCCGCTATGCTGCGCACTACGGTGGCCGTGAGCTTCGTAACTTACCAAGACCGTGCTAAAACATTTTGACAGATTTATGAGCGCCGTGTACATCTACAATCGGTTCTTGGTCAGAAAGCACAACCAGAATTAATTCATACATTAGGCGCACCGCATTTAAAGGCGCACTGTCGATTTTTGAGAAAGTTAAAGGATTTTAAGTGCGCCTTATGGTCCGAAAAATACAGTACTTATGAGAAGTTTTGCATTTTCCGATGTGTTCTTGTAACTAACAGTTCTTCATGCAATCCAGTACTTTTTTCCAAAATACTGTTCCAGTACCTTAATTGTACCTTCTGCCAGCCCATTGCTCACACTGCCTGCATGGAAGAAAGCCAGATGGCTACAGTGATATACCCTCTCCATTACTCAACTCTATCCTCAGCAGAGGTCATCTCCAGAAGGACACTCTAGCTCGTAATGTCCTTATGGCACTCGGAAGCAGGAAATGGCCTTTTAACGCTGAAGTCTCCTCCCTCGCTGCCAATATGTCTGACACACGTGTGCTTCGTATTTCAGCAGGCAGCCTCTACCACATGTCTCCATTTGTTTACCACATCCGCTCAAGATTGATCTGCATGGCAATAAAAAAAACATTAAAAAAAAACTTTACCCGGCAGATATCCTGATGGCTACTTTATGATTCGTTTGTCTAGGCTGCAGGTGATTGGAATGGGGAACGCTGTGTTCTTATCAGAGTTCATATCTGATGGGAAGGAAGAACACCCTAGGGAAGAACAGATCACAGCTGAAAGAACAAAGTGTTTCCATTCTCTCACTAAGAGAAAAGTCTTGAGCTGCCTGTCAAAGATCAAGAGCCATCTACTCCGACTGGGTTCACAAAGCCATGAACTTGAGATCTCAGTCAGGAGAGGGTCTTTTACTACTCAAAGTCTCTCTTGATTTGTTTTAGAACTTCGTTTCCACTTCACTGGTATGGAACTCCAGTTAGATTAGTAAGGAGAAGGAAAAAGTAGAACAAAATGCAGACAAACCGAGAATTTCTTATGGGGGAAAATAACCTACCTGATTCCTGCGTATTCTAATCACTTATCTACTTTCAGTGATCTCAGTATACAGGTGTACGTCGTTTAATGTCTGCATTATGTTCTGTGAAACAGGATGTTAATATAGGATGTGTAATATTAGTTATTATATTATATAATAATAATACGGTGTGTGCGGTTTAACATCCACCCAATCAACGTCCGTCCACTTTAACAACCGGGGTCTTAAAAAATATAATAAAGTATAAAAGGAATTTAAAATCTGTGTTTTAACTTCAGACATTGCGGCTGTAAACAGCCAATCAGTGCTGCAGATCCACAAGCAGAGGCATCTGTGCATGCTTGATTTGTAACAAGCTGTACATGCCGTTCGTAAGTGAGGGCGCCTGTCCTATTATAAGTAGTACTCCTTTGTTTGTCCACACACTACCTGTATAGTCTCTCTCAACTAGAACTGTATAAACAGGTGCACGTTCACTCGTTGGGTCTCTGTTTCATCTGGCTGATCTGCCGTGTTGTTTGTAATACTGTCTATCAGTGCATTTTTGGCTTTGGTCAAACAAAAGTATCAGATCCGTCATACTCCTGCCTTCCCTTAGAGAGGGTCCTAACAGTACGGGACTGTATTTTTATCATTGTGAATTTCCATAAATTACAAAATACTTACACTAGTGTTTTTGATGTTGTTCACAATAGCACTTAAAAATGAGACAGTAAATAGATGAGGAGCATTTGAATTTTATTTGAATTTATTTCATTTACCGTATTTTTCGGACCATAAGGCGCACTTAAAATCCTTTAATTTTCTCAAAAATCGACAGTGCGCCTTAAAATGCGGTGCGTCTAATGTATGAATTAATTCTGGTTGTGCTTTCTGACCTAGAACCGATTGTAGATGGTACACGACGCTCATAAATCTATCAAAATGTTTTAGCACGGCCTTGGTAAGTTACGAAGCTTACGGCAACCGTAGTGCGCAGCATAGCGGAGTAATACGGTCTGTGCTTCAGCATTAGGGTACGTGCATTCATTCATTTATTTTTGAAGCGGATTTCAAACCCAACGCTATCAGTCACGCAGTACAACATGGTCATAGAGCAGCTGCGAGAGAATTCAACAGTAACGAATCAATGGTACGGAAGTGGAGGAAGCAAGAAGACGCCCTGCGCCAGGTAAAGACCAAACTGAGCTTCCGACGGAACTTAAGAGTTTTGTTTTGTTATGCGTCTTATAATCCGGTGCACTTTATGGTCCGGAAAATACGGTAGTTATTTTTTTTATTATTATTGTCTGTGTATATATAGTGTTTAAGTAAACACCATGATAGCAAATGAGTGATAGCACAGTTGTGGGCCACATGTCCCTTTACCCCCAGCCCCCATACTTCCATGTAATGACATTGATCACTTCAACTGAATCTTTCCGCCAGTACACAGCGAGAACTTCACCCAACGGGCTATATTTGGCACCAAATGCAAATCCTGCACAAATGTTACTTATGGTAGATTACATGCGGCCCAGAGTCTGAATACCATGATGAACTTTGCTGTGGCTGGCAACAGTTGGGCCAGATTTGGTTGCCAATACACTTGCCAATACCATAAATGAGCTATCAGTGCCTAAACTGAGCCATATTTGGTCCTGAACCGTCTGCTGTCTGGGTAATCCAACTCCATTAATGCATATCATGCCTTATATAATGTATATTTTCTGGGGGTCTGGAATGGATTCATTCAAATAACTTTATTACTTATGGAAATTCACTTTGTGCTTTTCGGTTTTTGACACTCAACGTGCCATAGTACTCATTGCATCGTGTGTACATCACCACAGCAATCAAGGTAAGCAAGGTAACACTTTCTACAATATAGGTGGAGCCTAATAAAATACATTTTACACCATAACAGATCAGGACCCGCTCTGTCTTCAGCTATTCAAAAGCTTGACTAATAACAATGCTGCATGACAACACTTCCTTCAGCATTCACAAAGGCCATCACAGATTTCTTATGATGTTTGGATATGTTGCATAACAATTTCTAAACAACTTTCCTTCCTGTCCTCCTCTGAAGACTGTGTTTATCTCTTTCTTTCTCCTCTCTTCCAGAGAGGACATCTCAACTTCTCACCCTTTGGTGCAGGGGCAGCGCTCTAGCCTGGGGCATGGTCATAGTGTCTATGTAGGGATGGGGTGAGTCTGCTCTATTGGCTGCCACTTTATTAGCGCCCATTCGCTCTGCAGTCCACCTAGACCTGTCCCTCTTTTCATTGTTTTGAAAGGAAACTGCAGCTCTAATTTGTGTATTAGTCAGTGGATGGTAAACAAGCCACAGAGGACCAAACCAAGAACCATATTTTGCTCTGACTAACTTAAAGCTAAATATATGTTAGTCGTTTCTAAATTTGTTAGTAGTTTTTAAATGAGCATCTTTAGGCTCAGAATCCCAGTCGTAACTTTGACATCACTGTTTGTATACTTGAATATAGTTCATTTTTTGCCCAGATGGAAATCAATACAAAGGCCAGCAAGCATATGGAACTAGACAATTGAGCTGCAGTTTTTTTTTTTTACTTCGTTCCTCCATTTCCGCTGCTGCTCACTCTTCCGTTGCTGACCCACTTAAGCCTTATTCAATCAACCCTTTCTTTGTGTTTCTTCCACGGATTTATTTACTTATTTGCACCTGAGACAGAGGCTCTTTAAGAGTTTGTGCACATGCTGAGATGCATTTTGTTGCCTGCTGAATCATGCCTCATGTGGGCCGAAGCAGTAGCTGTGCCCTGACTAAGAGTCTCTGCCTCAAATATTTTAATAACCACAAATAAATGTTCATGTCTGACTAAATGATTCATGCTGTGAATGTCAATGGCAATAGACCAAACCTCATGCTCACAACCTCATGTACTGAGTTACATCTTTTTTTTTTTGCACAATGGTGTGCAGCTTAAATGTCATATACACTCACTGATCACTTTATTAGGTACACCTCCTTTATCGGTTCCACTTACCATATAGATGCACTTTGTAGTTCTATACTTACAGACTGCAGTCCATCTGTTTCTCTGCATACTTTGTTAGTCCACTTTTCTCTGTTCTTTAATGGTCAGGACCCCACAGATCAGATCAGATTATTTGGGTGGTGGATCATTCTCAGCACTGCAGTGACACTGATGTGGTGTGTTAGTGTGTGGTTTTTTTGGCTGGTATGAGTGGATCAGACACAACAGCAGTGTTTCTGCTGGACTAAAAATAGTCCACCAAATAAAAAACACTGAACCTGTAGGGCAGGGTTCTGTGGACTGATAAAGGATTAGAGAAGAATAACATGTGCAACAACAGATGAGTTGCTATCTCTGACTTTACATCTACAAAGTGGAGCAATATGGTAGATGTGCCTAATAGTGGGCACAGTGAGTGAACATGGTGTTTAAAAACTCCAGCAGCACTGCTGTCTTGTCTTGCCAGAAACGTGAAAGCTTGTTATGTCACTTGATTGTATGTCACCATGAAGCTACCGCAGGAAGACAACCCACCTAAGCTTTTTTCTGTGTTACTGTCTCACAAGTTCACAGTGACTGAATGCAATTATAACATCTATCTGTTGGCGCCCACCAAGGACCAAGCGATGTAAGATTACACCATGGAGGCCCTTGCCAACCTTCATTGGTCCCTCAATCGTGGAAATGGCTGACATAAAGCTAAAACTTGATGTGTAATTGGATAGACGTTCTAAATCAAATGGTGTTCATGCTAAAAAGAAGTACCAGCTCTTGTATGAACTCTCGGTGCTTCCTTCTATTTTCCAAAATGGGATGTACCCAATATTTTTTCTGTAAGCAGCCAAAGGGTGTCTTCACCAATTGAAGATGGCATTCCATTAGTGTTGTCTGTTTTCTCGTTAATAAAATGAACCAGGCGGCAAAAAAAAGCATCACATTTGGTGTGTATAGTTTTGAGCCAAAGAAAATCCCATACTAATACATTACAGTTTCTCTTCGTGTTTGGCGTGTAACGGCCTTTACTGTGCTTGTCTTGGCAGTTTCTCTGAGAATTTTCAAAAGGAAGTAGTTTATGATAATGACAAATAGTGCAAACAAATGGGATTAACTTTGGAAAACACAGTGTTTTTTATTAGTCTGTGGTCTCCAGGATACAAATATAATCAATTTGTTTTCACTGTGAACAAAGTGTTGTGTCAGATCTCGAGATAATTACCATGAAATCTAGACAAGAGATCTGTTATGTTCTGACAATGATAAATGATTCAAGATCATGACACAGCAAATAAAATAAAATGCTCTTTTCACAAGAAAGTAGGCATCATAACAAAACTAACTAGTGATGACTTACTTGCTTTGTTTTTTTTGTTTTGTTTGGGATTTTTTTACCCTTTCCTACCTGTATAGACCATTATTCAGTGAACAGTCCGTCACTGTTCTAGGTAACATAAGGTCCAGAATAATCTGTCCTGAACTCAGTGAGGTGAACTCAGTCTGCCAAGCTCAATCTTGATTGTTCTGTGAAAGCAAGCTCTTTCCAAGTAATGGTGAATGATATACCTGTACGAGATCATCTGATGAACTTCTAATACTCTTTAAAGCCAGAACTCTAGCTTTGATATGTAGATCTTTATATTTTTATAGATCTTTATAGATCTTTATAGAGACTGGTGGGTATTTTGTATTGGCTGGTTTGGCATTGACACCTTTGAAATCCTACCTTTTTGATGAGAATCTTCAACTCCTTGTTCATGTGACAAACTTAATGTAATGGCCTCTAGTGTCATTCTTCAGTTGTGAACATTTAAAATGGAGTTCATCTTTTTCATAGTTCCTGTAACCCCTAATGTCTGTCTCAATGCTAAATGCAACATAAAGACTATAGATTAGCGTGCCCTAAACTGACTAAGGTGAACTCAGTTCATCAAGGCTTACCTGGATTGTCCTCTGAAGAGCAAACTCTTTCCAGGTTTGTCCAGATGAACTGATACATGTGTAAGAGCTGTTGGGTAAACATCCGATAAGCTTTGAGCTTAAATCTTTCCAGGAACGTGAGGAGAGAGAGCATTACATGTGCTCCACTGTGTGTAGAAATGTGCCAGCCTTTGTTTGTTTTCCCATCCTGCCCTGGAAGCCATTGGGTTTTTATTAAAAGTGCATTTGCAGACAATCATCTGTCCAGTATTTCCAGTATTTAGCGTACAAATTCATCCCTTCAGAGTAATGACTTGATTGATTGTTTAAGTGATCTATACAGACCTGACAATTCATATTACTTATTTACCCACACAGATCTTTATGGATTCTGGTGAAAACATTAAACTGATTAAGACACGTCTTTCTGTAGACTGACAGAAGGTTGGAGGTGTGCGCACACACTCCCAAAACAATATCCTCCTCACCAAATACTCTCCAGTGCCTGGTGTATTTTCCATTAAACCACACAGCACTGGGCAGCCTAATCCTCGGCAAACAGTGTTTGGAATTCGAATTAATGAAGTTCCTTTGGCTGAGGAAATTCTGCAGCCTTGCAGATTGAAGGCATAATGAAGTGGCCTCTGAGCTTTCTTGACCACCAGCAGCAGCTGTTTTCATTGCTGCTTGAAGCCAGCTGATGGAAAAGGGAAAACCAGTATGTGGAAAGGCCAAAGGGAAATGGTATAAGGAACTGGATGTGTTGTTACTGACAGATTAAACCACAAACATGTTTGGAGTATTGTTTTGGTCTCGTTTGAAACATTGAGACCATTTGAAAGTGATTCCTTGTAGACTAGAGAAATTTTTTGTTTGTTTGATTGTTTTTTTGGTACCCCAAAAGCATTTGCGAACAATATAGTACATAATACTATAGCTTGTGTTGGGGCACACATCAAACCATGCACACATTGTTATACATATTTCTTTTACTATCATTTGGCCATAATTGAGTAAGATTCCATATAAAGAGCTGTAATTTTCATATGCTGTCCATGTATTACAGCATGCATAGTAGGTGTGTCTATATAATATACAGTGAGGCAAAAAAGTATTTAGTCAGCCACTGACTGTTGTTCTTCTACTTAGAAAGATGAGAGAGGTCTGTAATTTTCATCATAGGTACACTTGAATTATGAGAGACAAAATGAGAAAAAAAATCCAGGAAATCACATTGTAGGATTTTTAAAGAATTAAATTGTAAATAATGGTGGAAAATAAGTATTTGGTCAATAACAAAAGTTCAACTCAATACTTTGTAAAATAACCTTTGTTGGCAATGACAGAAGCCAAACGTTTCCTGTAAGTCTTCACCAGGTTGGCACACACTGTAGCTGGTATTTTGGCCCATTCCTCCATGCAGATCTCCTCTAGAGCAGTGATGTTTTGGGGCTGTCGCTGGGCAACACAGACTTTCAGCTCCCTCCACAAATTTTCTATGGAGTTGAAGTCTGGAGAATGGCTAGGCCACTCCAGGACCTTGAAATACTTTTTACGGAGCCACTCCTTCATTGCCCAACCGGTGTGTTTGAGATCATTGTCATGCTGGAAGACCCAGTCTCGTTCCATCTTCAATGCTCTCACTGATGGAAGGAGGTTTTGGCTTAAAATCTCACGATACATGGCCCCGTTCATTCTTCCCTTAACATGGATCAGTCGTCCTGTCCCCTCTGCAGAAAAACAGCCCCAAAGCATGATGTTTCCACCCCCATGCTTCATAGTAGGTATGGTGTTATTGAGATACAACTCAGCATTCTTCTTCCTCTAAACACGAGTTGAGTTTTTACCAAAAACTTCTATTTTGGTTTCATCTGACTACATGATATTCTCCCAATCCTCTTCTGGATCATCCATATCCTCTCTGGCAAACTTCAGACGGGCCTGGACATGTACTGGCTTAAGCAGGGGGACACGCCTGGCACTGCAGGATCTGAGTCCCTCTCGGCGTAGTGTGTTACTGATGG
>JAJAGP010002262.1:0-69386 GCA_025084515.1 Ancistrus triradiatus | reverse complement strand
TTCTTAAAGAAGTTACAGGTCTGTGAGAGCCAGAAATCATGCTTGTTTGTGGGTGACCAAATACTTATTTTTCACCATGATTTACAATTAAATTCTTTAAAAATCCTACAGTGTGATTTTCTGTATTTTTTTTCTCATTTTGTCTCTCATAGTTGAAGTGTACCTATGATGAAAATTACAGACCTCTCTCATCTTTCTAAGTAGGAGAACTTGCACAATCAGTGGCTGACTAAATACTTTTTTGCCCCACCGTATGTGTATACACCGTGTGTGTATATATATATATATATATATATAGATATATATATATATATATATATATATACACAGTATGTACACACACACACACACACACACACACACACACACACACACACACACACACACACACATACATACATACATACAAATTGCCTTCAGTCATTATGGAAGGGGACTCCACTTCAAAACAATAACCTCCTCCTCCTCACCCCTTTCCTCACTACCATTCACTAAAGCAAAAAAGGTCATGTTTTGTTGAAAAATACAATTTAATCATTATAGTATTATACATTTAAAACAAACATTTTTCAAACAAACCCTTCTTGTTAAATACTGTATGCCGTACTATAAAATACTATTTAAAAAAATACAAGCGATTCACAGCAATTGGTGGCACGGTCGACTGAATACAGGACTACAAAGAGCTAATGGGTTCCTAAATTAAAATATGACCTGCTTTTGTCTGATATTTTCCTAATCATGCTCCTTGACTGCTGTGCCCTTTGCCACAAACTGTTGAGATTAATAGGTTCGGGGTTAATGTAGTCTGGGCATCTGCATAGCATCCATATGGTGATAAAGCTGTGATGAGGCTAGGATGTCCTGATGATTTTCAGAGTGGTGACAGTTGGGAAGGAAGCTCATTCAGTCTCTGCTTCATATCTCCATAAAAGGAGGAGCAGGTCTGGAGATCAAAGCCCCCCTTTTCTTAAGGAGGGGGTTGTAAACATATGTGAGGCCTGTTGGGTGTAATAGTCTTCTACCTGGAAAATTAGTTTTGGTCCTTGTTCAAGATGTATTTGCCACGCTGTTGACTTGACAAGGACTTTGAAAAGATCTCTCTGCAGTGACACGTGCTCACAGGGGATCGGGATCACATTAGAATTGCAAAGGAACGACAGTATTCCGTCAGCACAATGTGAAACATCTGGGTGTCTCCTGTCGATTATTCATGAGCTAGGGTTAGGTTTGGTGCAAGCGTGGTTAAATAGGTCATCGTCCATGACTGTTGATCGATACACATGTTCTGAAGACTCTGAGTGCACTGGTGTTTAACCAGTAAAGCAAACAACATGCTCTTATAGCATCAGAATCCTGAAGAGAGCACCACACGTAAATTATGAATTAGGCTGCTGCCAGTGGGTTTCGTCTGGCCGCAAGTGTGCAGCTTTTCCAACTCTGCCTGGGTGTCCTGGACTCTTGCACCTGCTGTAACATCAACAGTGTTTGCTTGAACAATGTTTATGGATGAGTTCGTCCCCTGGGCAAACATGCCTTCAAATGGGATGAGAAAATAAGCCAGGGATATTCTGGTGCCTATTTGCAAACCTGCTTACCTCCCTGTTGTGACTTCTCATACTGTCCTTGTGTTATACAGGCTGTAATATTTAGTGCTCTCATTTTAATGTTACCCTGAGAGGCAGTTAACAGCTCTCCAAACAGGTGGAACTTCCCCTTGTTCTACATATTAAAGCAAGCCCTGGAATAAATATATCAAATTCATTGCATCATTCAGTATTATTCTTATCATTATTCATTATTCAGCTTCTCATTGTGCATTTGCTGCCTTTGTTAAAATACACAGCTTTGTAGCTACTAATCAACAACGAATAATATTGTCCACACTACATCCTTGTGTACAGTAGTAGTGATCAGACTGTATTAGTCCCCCTATCTGATACCATTGAACAATTATTGATAAAATCTTTAAGCATGATTAGTTTTCCAATTAATTTACATTTAGTCAATTATGTGATAGATGCCCTTATCCAGACCGACTTATAACTGATACAGTTTTTCATTCCAACCAGTAATGAGTTAAGGGTTTGGCAGAAGTGGAATGGGAACACTAGATATTCTGGTCCACAATCCAGTACCTTAACTACTGTGCCAGAACAGACCCATTATTTCACAAAAACATGCTAATACAGTTATAAGATACTCCGACTACCCCAACGTGTGAATGAATGAAAGTTATGGACTGCCAGGGTTTTGTTCCCAATCAGTACCCACTCCTCATGGTTTAATCAGTGGCTCCTTCATGATTAATACTCAGGATTATTCAGCCGATTGACCAGTTAGTGACAAAGTTCTGTGCTGTTTTAAAAAAAACAAGCTTTTCTTCAAATAAATCTTAACCTAATTCTTACACTTTGCACAGCCTATACAGAAAACATGCCGCATCTGTAACAATCAAATTAATCTCAAATTCACACTCGGAATAATGTCAAGACTTGAAAGTCGAATAAAATGTAAAAAGTAATTAATTAAAGGTATATTGGGGATTAAAAAGACATGTAAGCATTACTACAGTCTAAGCTCGTTATCTCACCCACATCTGTTTTACCGATATTTTTGGTGAGAGGCTAGTTTGGCGACTTAACGAGGTTACAAAAAGTAGACAATGCTGACATGATGTGCTTTACTGAGCGGCCCGCATGATCGTACAATCATATTTACAATGTACATGCACGTATATGTTCAGTTTCTATTCATTTGCGCAAATTTGAGAAATAGTCCGTGATAACAGCAAAGTCAGAATTAATAAAAGAACAGATAAGTCTGTTCACTCCGCCGCCATCTTGGTACTGCCACCGGACAGTTATTTCCAGTCATACAAGACCAGACTCCTATTTCTTTGAATGGGTTATTCTGAATACTGGACATGCGCATCCCGCCACTACAAAGGTGCCAAGACTTGGAGCTCCCCCAAAGCCCCCAACCAACACGTTTACTAATATGCCGATTGATTCCTTCTAATGACAGGACAGGGCGGGGCTTCTGTACTACAGTCCCATTCATATTTCAACCAGTAACCAGTCTCCTCCTCATATAATGTCTCTGAGAACAGACAGGGGCTGTACATCATCCGGTGTTGCAAGTTGAAAGTAGGATTAAAGTGCATGGAAGGAAATCCGTCCTGCCATCACAGGTGGCGAGAGATGAGGTTGGCGAGATAACGGGGTTAAACTATTTCTTCCACACAAATACAGTTAAATATCATTATTTTTATGGTGCTTGGGTGGCATGGCGATCTAATTTGCTGGCCCACTATGGGAAAGCGACCCGGCTAAAGTCCCAGATATGCCTTCTAAATAGTTTGGGTGTCACCTGCTTTGATCATTGCACAGATGGACTGGTATCCTGTCCAGTGTAGACATGTTCTTGTGCCTTTGTTCTCTGGGAATAGATGCTGAAACCCCCACACCTTAACTAGGATTAAAACCAGGGTTAAAACATGAACACATGTACTATTATTATTGGTGCTCTGGTTTTTATTATTATTAGTGCTTCACAGCTGCAATTTGGTAACCCACCACAGTAGTGTCACACACATGATTAGCTGTGTCTGAGGAAGGGGAGGCCAGGCAGGGGAATCATCCCCTGGTACTGCAACAGCACAGTCAACTAGTGGAGGGGTGTGGTTTGGGTTTTTACTCAGCCTTTTCATGTTATCACATTTTATAGCTTGGGCATTTGTCACATTAACTGTGCAGCTCCTTTAAATGTTAAATGTAAACTACCCGAATAAGCAAGTCAATAAATATGGCGCTGTAGTCAGCAACCAGGCAGTTAAGGTTTATAAATGGTCTCACCAGTATGGCTGACAATTATGTTTAATAAGCCAAAATAAACCAGCAATTATGCATGTTGCATGAAAATGAGATTCATGGTGCAGCCCAACATATAGATCTCTGTTCAGTCACTCCACTGGGGGAACTGGAAGAAAGAACGAGCAGCTTTTTTCTCGTTGGCCTTGTAAGCCTCTTGACACAGCAGCTTTATCTGTGATCTGCATGTTTATTGATTGCTTTTAACTAATGGATCAGGGCCATTCTTACATGTGTGCACTATGTCCCATTATCTTCATTCATTCACTCACTCAAACGGCTGTCAGTACGAAGTAATTCATGCACTGATATTTGGCAGTTTGAGTGAACAAGTAATTTTTCCACAATATAATAGAGGTACATTAATATTGATGCACTCATATGACCTACTATTGGCTACTTACTCATTCTCTGGATCTGTTTATTGATACCTGCTGAAATCATACCTCAAATGTGAGTGAGTCATTTAGGTGATCTACACTACATGGCTAAATGTATGTAGACGCACCTTTTTATGATTTCTGTTAATTCAGCCATTCACTGCTAACAGGTTTATGATATGAAGCATACATGATGGGTTGGATTTATTTGTTTATTTAACATTGCATCAATGGCTATTTACGACAGGAGCAAGGTTATATCGATTTTAGTGACCAAGGTCATGTAGAGACTGAAGTCGGGATCCACTCTGGAGCTGGTGCCACCATAACAAGCCATTACCCAACAAGCATAGATTTGCCATAATCAAACAGTGGTGCTAGAATAGGTTGTACAAGACTGTTCATCAACTTTCAGCCCAACCCTCCTAAAGCAAAGTCCATAAAGAAATGGTTGCCAATAGTCATGTTTCGAAATGTAATGGAAAGCCTTTTTAGATGTATGAAGACAAACTCCACTAATGTCAGTGTAAATTGGATGTAGTTTTATGTGTCCACAAACTTTTGCCTCTGTAGTTTGCCTCTATTGTTTTAAGTTATGTGACTGTGAGGTATTGTGAGAAGGGCTTCCTAGTCCTTTCAGTAGGTAATAAATTCTGCCTGTGACTTTTGTACCATTTCAGATATAACGCACCTATGCACTTAACACAAGCTTACTTTATTAGGTAGACGACCTAGTTTATGAACTCTTTTTCTGGAGAAGTTTTGTCACGTGACAGTACATCAGAAAAGTACCTTTCTACACCATTGTTTTAGCTGTCCTCCATTAACGATGCCCTGCATAGTCAACCAAGTGGATTAAATAGAAGAGGATGGGACTAAGGTATTGTGGGACAGGTGAGAGGAATCAGTATGCCAGCTGGAACGGGAGTTTGATCTCTGGCAATGCAGGGCTGTCAGGGGTGTGAAGGTAGTGAGAAACTTTGAAGAACACTTTAAAAATCATTTTAATGGTAATAAAAATGAGTTAAGAACACTTCCCTTTGCTCCCCCACTGCAGACACCTGAGATGTCAGTCAGCTCAATCAGTTTGATCTGTAGGACATTAACAGTGAAAATGTCAGTATGGAATCAAGTAATCTGCAAGACAAGTAATCTGCAAGCAATGTTCATTGTAAGACATCAGTACATTTTTTTATTACATGTCATTATGTACAACCTAAAGCTCAAAATTAATAAAAACAAACAAGTCTTTTTATTTATGTACTGTGTTTTTGTTTTATTTTATTTGCGTATCGATCTGTACCCAGTTACATAAAATTTTCCCTTAAGATTGCCCTTAAACATCTCTTAAAGTTAAGTGTGTCGCAGGAAAAAAATGGCTATAGAAAGTTACCTAAGGCCGCCAGAAACCCTTAATTATTTTCTTAAGTATTACATGTGTCTTAAGTAATTCCTTAAAAACCTTTAGTTGTTGCATAAAGCTCTTTAATGGTAAATCCCTTAGAATTACTTAAGGAACACAAAACGTCGAAAGAGAGACTATGACTGAGTTTTTTGAAGCTGAAGTACACTACTGTTCAAAAGTTGGGGTCACTTGGAAAATTTCCTTATTTTTAAAAGAAAGCACAGTTTTTTTTTTTCAATGAAGCTAACATTAAATGAATCATAAATACACTCTATACATTGTTAATGTGGTAAAAGACTATTCTAGATGCAAAGGTCTGGTTTTTAATGCAATATCGACATAGGTTGTATGGAGACCCATTTCCAACAACCATCACTCCAGTGTTCTAATGGTACATTGTGTTTGCTAACTGTGTAAGAAGGCTATTGGATGTTTAGAAACCCTTGAAAACCCTTGTGCAAGTAGGTTTGCACAACTGAAAACAGTTTTGCTGATTAGAAGCTATAAAACCGACCTTCCTTTGAGCTAGTTGAGAATCTGGAGCATCACAATTGTTGGTTCAATTAAACTCACAAAATGGCCAGAAAAAGAGAACTTTCAATTGAAACTCGACAATCTATTCTCGTTCTGAGAAATGAAGGCTATTCCATGCGAGACATTGCCAAGAAACTGAAGATTTCCTACAATGGTGTGTACTACTCCCTTCAGAGGAGAGCACAAACAGGCTCTAACCAGAGTAGAAAGAGAAGTGGAAGGCCCCGCTGCACAACTAGCAACAAGACAAGTACATTAGAGTCTCAAATTTGAGAAATCGACGCCTCATAGGTCCTCAACTGGCAGCTTCATTAAATAGTACCCGCAAAACGCCAGTGTCAACGTCTACAGTGAAGAGGCGACTCTGGGATGCTGGCCTTCAGGGCAGAGTGGCAAAGAAAAAGCCATATCTGAGACTGGCTAATAAAAGAAAAAGATTATTATGGGCAAAAGAACACAGACATTGGACAGAGGAAGATTGGAAAAAAGTGTTATGGACAGACGAATCGAAGTTTGAGGTGTTTGGATCACACAGGCGAACATTTATGAGATGCAGAACAACTGAAAAGATGCTGGAAGAGTGCCTGCATGGTGGAGGTAATGTGATGGTCTGGGGTTGCTTTGGTGCTGGTAAAGTGGGAGATTTGTACAAGGTAAAAGGGATTTTGAATAAGGAAGGCTATCACACCATTTTGCAACGCCATGCCATACCCTGTGGACAGCGCTTGATTGGAGCCAATCTCATCCTGCAACAGGACAATGACCCAAAGCACACCTCCAAATTGTGCACGAACTATTTAGAGAAGAAGCAGGCAGCTGGTATTTTATCGGTAATGGAGTGGCCAGCATAGTCACCAGATCTCAACCCCATTGAGCTGTTGTGGGAGCAGCTTGACCGTATGGTACGAAAAAAGTGCCCATCAACCCAATCAAACTTCTGGGAGCGGCTTCTGGAAGCATGGGGTGAAATTTCTCCAGATTACCTCAGCAAATTAACAGCTAGAATGCCAAAGGTCTGCAATGCTGTAATTGCTGCAAAGGGAGCATTCTTTGACGAAAGCGAAGTTTAAAGTAGAAAATTATTATTTCAAATAAAAAAAACATTATTTCTAACCTTGTCAATGTCTGGACTATATTTCTATTCATTTTGCAACTCATTTGATGAATAAAAGTATGAGATTTCAGGGAAAACACAAAATTGTCTAGGTGACCCCAAACTTTTGAACGGTAGTGTATATGAAATAGAAATAATACGTACAATACTTTTATTAGTAGTAGTGGTAGTATTATGTGGCCAATATTACTATTATTTAGTAGGTGAGGTTGATGTATTATTGTTGTCATCATTAACATGCTTTTTGTGTTCAGTTTTCCCCATTATTTTCCATTTTGGCTTAAAAAACCGTAAATACTTTACGGCAACAAAACCTCAATCACTGCAGGACATCCTCTACTGTTTTTTTCTAGTTATGTGAAATGGCTGAGGGATTTTATGCAACACACCCAAGTAATTTCAAGTTCTGATTGTGAGGGAGCTTAATGAGACTCGTGATATTCCCTTAGTCGTTATTCTTATGTCTATCCTTCTTTCTGCTCTTAGGTCATGCGGCGATTCTGTGTGTGTGGGGATCAGAAGGCTGCGTTTCAGGATTGGTTGCGGCGGAGGAGGAGCGTCTGCGATGGGCATACCGAATGGAAGAATGCCTGGCTCCACACACATGGTTCGCCAACCCTGCTGTTAAAGCACAAGACTAATACGAGCAAGAAAACGTCACAATAAAAAGCGTCAGGATTTTGTCGCGGTATATCTGAGCATGCGTCCTTGCGAGAGGAAAAACGAACAGGACTTGTTTTTATTTCCTTTTCCTTTCCCTTTGTTGTCTCTTCCCAATTCTGTCAGAGCACAGACGTTGATGAGACAGATCCTCTACAGAGTGTACAGCTGTCGGCATGGAACGCTGTGCTGTATGGACAATGCTGTTCGAGCCACAGAGACTGCAGGACTAACCTTACGTCCACACTTGGGCCTGTCTGCACTGTCGTCTACGCTTGTACGCCATATTTCAGTGTCGCTACTTCAAGTCAAACTGGTGCTGGCTGCTCCTGTTTCGCTGCTGCCTCAGTGAGATCCCAAGCCGTAGTCGGGTCCCAGCTTAAATGCAGCATGGCACATGGGAGCCGCAGACATTTGTGAAGTTTACATGGCACGTCTCTTTGTCTCAGTGCTAGCGTATCGCAAACTGTGTCTTTTCTTCAGCGACGCAGCTACATCAGGTGCTTCTGAGACCCACCTTCGGAGATCACAACTCTTTCCTAGGGGCTGTGAGCTCTCGTGCAGGCCAGGGTTCAGGGAAAGTCTCAGCGATAGCCCAAGGTGCACTTTTATCTGACACTACAAGAACCACCAGCTTCAGACGCAAAGCACACCTGAGTAGAATATTGCACACTAAACAGACAGCAAAGACAAACGTAACAGACGTAACATACTGACTGAGACACGACAACTAACAATGTGTTCATTTAGAAATGAATTATAAGTTCACTTCTGGTCTTCGTCCCGCAGTCTACAGACTCGACTCTTTGAAGTTTAGCAGAAACCTCGGGGGTTATGATTCATGCCAGTGTAGAAGCAGGTGAGCAGTGCACAGTGTAAGTAACTTGACAGTGACAAGGCTTTTGTTTTGTCTGCGTTCCAGTACAAAAAACAATACGGTGACTTTGATGTTTAAATTCAAAATGTCTGATCTGTTTTGGTATTGAACCCATAGACGCTACATTGCCTTTTATGGACACTTCTGCAAAACCCTGTCACTGTACAAACTACTCAGATGTCACTGTATCTTGTCTGGTCTTTTTTGAGGCCCCAAGCTGTGGGAAATATCCTTTGAATATGCTGAAAGTATTATACTCCAAATAAGTGTATGGTGCAGAGTTTATACATAAACACATTGATTTTACATAGAGCCCTGTTCTGGATATAGTTAAACTGAAAGGCATCCAGGCGTCTAATTGCTTTCTGGGCTCACTGTTTGTATTTGGAGCGCCTCATGGACCGGGTGTGTCCAGTATAAACAAACAGAAATGCAATACACAGAACTCAATTATTTCTAAATCTATTACATATACAGTGCCTGTAGAAAAGTTTTTTTTTTTTAAATCATTACAGTCTCAAATCAAAACCTGATAAAAATATACTTTACCAACTGTATTTACATTTTTATTTTGCCATACAACATTCAACATTTTCTGGGATTTTGTCCATAACGAAAATTAGACAATACTTTGCGCCCTAATTGTTGCTTGCTAATGACATCAATCAAAGGAAATTTAAATGTAACGAAAACTTGCCATCTGTTGCTTCTTGACGTAAGGCACTTTGTTGCAGAATGTTTCCACTAAGGTTTGCTGAGTGTGTTTTTGTGCTGGTACTTTGGCTGGTTTAAGCCTGTCGTGGACAGCTGACTCTACGTTCCTCATAATCTTCATATTCTGCACTGTGATTAGTTTGCAGATGGTGAAGTAAGTTAGCTGTCAAGCTGTCCTTAACAGCAGCTGAATTCCGACATAGTTTGGAGATTGCCGTGTTTTGACGTCTTTTCAAAGCCAAAACAACTCCATGCGAGAGAGGATGAGCCACGTCTAGCAATTAAAAATAATGACGTAGTCTGCGAGGCTGGTGGGGTCTGTATTTTGCCTGCAGTCACTTTTAGCTTCAGTCATGCCTTTCTAGGTTGAACTAGCTTGATTTGTGGTGCTTATAATAGCAAACTGCATGCACTCAGTGCTCAGTAGTCTCCCTTATCCGGCTATATGAATACATGAACTCTGAATGCTTGTTTTTGACTGTATGAGACTGTGGTAGCCTAGTGGTCAAGGTACTGGACTCTGGACCAGAAGGTCCAGGGTTCAAATCCCACCTCTGCCAAGCTGCCACTGTTGGGTCCTTGAGCAAGACCCTTAACCCACAATTGCTTGGATTGTAAGACTGTACCAATTGTAAGTCGCTCTGGATAAGGGCGTCTGCTAAATGCTGTAAATGTAAATGTAAATGTACAGTGGTACCTTGGTTCTCGTCCACCTTGGAATTCGTTAAATTCGCTTCTCTGCATTTTGACTAGAAAAATTTGTCTCAGTTCTCGTCGTTTGCTCGATACTCGGCGCACTTGCTTACACTTGTATGAGTCGAGTCGTGCTCCGAAACTCATTCATGATTCCCAATAATCTTGGCTTTCAGGCTGAGCAGTTAGCATTAGCAGCTAGCGCCCTGAGTTCACCAATACAGTAAGTGTTTTGCTTTTACTTTTCACGTTTAATCCAGTACTCACTAAATTACATGATTTTTCAACACTAAGTGTAAGTGTTTTAAACAGGTGTAATAGGCTCCACTTTGTTACAGTATAGACTCCTTGGTTTATGACACATTTGACTTATGATGGATATGTCTGAACGTAACTCCATCGTAAATCAGGGATCACCTGTACAATACAACTCCATTAATGCATATAATGCCTTATACAGTGTGGATTTTCTGGGGGTCTGGAGTGGATTCATTCAATTTACATTATTCCTTATAGGACAAATCTGCTCGGTACAGATGAGAACCGAGGTACCATTGTATTTTGCGAAGTGAGTGACATACTTGATATTGTCAGCTCGCACATCGTTAAAGCAACAATTAAGATAGTATTGTGGACAGTACCTATCGCGCATCCTTACATACAAGTAATGACAGAAAAAAGGCGATGAAGTGGAAAACAGAATAAACGAGTTGCAAAAGTGATCATCCCCCTTAATACTGCCTAGCACCACTTTTGATTTATTTATTGATTATAATCACACTTCTTTATTGTCTCTCTACTAGTTTTGTACACCTAGATCGGGGAATATCTGCCCATTCTTCAGTGTACTGCTCTCTAGATTATCCACTATCCAGTTTAGTGGATGTTGGTCAGATCTCTGACTTGACTAATCAAGGGCATTCACCTTCACCTAAATCCACTGTGTTATTTATTTTGGCGGTGTGTTTAGGATCGTTGGCGTGCTGCTTCTACAGCTGTGCTGCTTGTTTTCTTCAGGAATGTGGGTGTACTTGGCAACATCCATTATCCCTTCAATCCTGACCAATTGCGCAGTCCTTTCTGAAGAAAACCCACCCATAATACTGTATGTTCTGCAGTAATTACATCAGTCCAGTTAGCCTGGTGTGTGATCTGGAATGTGATTGATTGTACCTTGGCAAATTTATCTTGGTTATACTAAAGGGGTTGATCACCAAACCAGGTATTTTATTAATAAAATTTAAATAATTTACGATATATTCACTTTGATGTTCAGGGATATATGCGCAAGTATAGCTAAAATGCTAGATTTAATGACGATACAAGTGATAGGTAAGGATTTTGACAGGGTTTGATGATTTTCTATAGGCACTGTATTGAAACATTATTGTAATCTTTGCAATCACAGGAGAATGTTATATCAATTATCCAGGAACATCTGCAATCAGAGTCCTAAATAAGATAAATAGTTGCTCTTTATTTTTCTTCATTTCATCTTCATCTCTTTGTGCAGACCAGTTCACAAGCTAGATTGGTTCCATGCGTATAGAGTATCAGGATTGTGTGTGTGTGTAAATGCAAATGTATATTGGATTTAAATCTGATTGCTCAAATCTCTGCAGGAGGTGGTTTGCAATGCATGGTCACATATCAAACAAGTGTAAACTCATCCATCCCTCCAAGATGCATCTAATAGGTTATCGTTGATGTCCATCCCTGCATGGCCAAAATTAGCTGCAGACGACTAAGCGAAACAAAACAAAATCGTACAATCAGACCACAATCAGCTGCCATGACCACAGTTAGGGTCTCTACTGAATTTAAAACTTTTCATTAAAATCATTTCCTTCTAAACATTAACTCCTGAAGTTGGCGACTTGCACCATCAAACAAAAACTACTCACTAAACAACAAAGGACGCGGGTGATCCAGTGTTTTGAGCCTATTTACATATTACGCAGGACACCGCAGTTCGATTTCAATCTGGCTGGAGACTGGAGAAGCATTTGAAGTTTAAATGCACATGCTTAAAATCTTATCAGAATACAATCCAGATGCAAGATGAAAGATGCAAGATGAAATGGGGTTATTATGAAAAATAGAATCAAGCCTGCTTCATCTAGCCATGTGTCTAGCCATCAAAAGGTTAAAACTTGCAAATTAATCAGGGTTCAGCAGCTGGCTTGTCAACCTACAACCTAAGCAAGTGTTTGTAGTCCTAGATCTTTCACAGAGATTGTTACTTGTTCTCAACTACAAGACGTTCAATGCAAATCTAAACACCAGACTGAGTAATTCTGCCACTAGTCCACGTCTCTGCTTGGTGATTGTGCTTATTAACCGACTTTGTACATGAAAAACGTTCTAATCTAGGAACGTTATGTAATGTTACCTGCATAGTGTCCAACTATCTATCCAGAGACAGTGGGTCTGTCTCAACTTAGTGAGCTGCTTAAGTTTAAGTAGGCACATCCATAAGTCATGAGACAGATTTCTGAGACGCTCTAATTAGAGAGTGATTGCGTTGAGGCTTGTTCCCACACACTGCACGTGACCGGTGTTTACTTAGCTCAGCTTCTAGCATCGCCTCAGCCTAAGTTGCAAATAAAATGCTATATTGTGTGGTTTTATGACAAGAAACCATATAAAGCGAGAAAATTAGAATGACTTACATTTGAAAAGCATAGCTCCGCTTGCCACACTGCTCCCGTCCACCATGATTTTAAGAAGTTTTGCATGCCTTGCATCATGGGATTGCCTTGGGGGGCCAAGGAAGCTTTTGATGCTTCCTTAAAATTCAATATAAGGTACAGTCCGTCGAAAACGACGAGTACCGAGCTAATTTTTCCCATAAGGAATAATGTCAATTGAATTATTCCATTCCAAAATCCACACAGAAGCCAGTGATAAGTAATGATAACTAAGTTAAGTTGAAAAGATTTACGTTAACCTACATTTACAGCATTTAGCAGACGCCCTTATCCAGATTGACTTAAAGCTGATACAGTCTTACAATCCAAGCAAATGTGGGTTAAGTGTCTTGCTCAAGGACCCAACAATGGCAGCTTGGCAGAGGGGGGATTTGAACCCTGGACCTTCTGGTCCATAGTCCAGTATCTTAACCACTAGGCTACCAGAGCCAATCTACAGTTGGCTCCAATCATTAACATAAAGCTTATTTTATAATAAAGTAATGAAAAATCTTGTTTAGTGAGTAATGGATTGAAAGTGAAAAGTAAAAAAAAAAAAAACACTAATGGTGAACTTTTGCATAGCTGCTAAGCTAACTGCAGCCTGTGTTTCCTTACAGTTTACTGTCAGTTGGCTGAGGAAGAGGTATTGTGAATCCAAACCGCTGAATCACTGTGTACTGAACTGTGAATCGTGATTCGGTTGAAATGAGTCGCTCAGGTTGACTCGACTCATACAAGTTTAAGCAAGTGTGGCAAGGTATCTAAGAACTGGGACAGCATTCTTGTCAATAGCGTGCATACTGTGATGTAAAATGCTGTCTATGTAGGCAGCTCACTAAGTTTGAGACAGACCCTATAATCTGATGATCAATTTCACTGACGATGCTTAGCCATAGATCTCACCAAACAGTGAACGAATCTGAGTTTGAATCCTGCTTAGCGTGTCTGTGTTATCTTCAAAACACTAAAGCTGTGATTCTTGAAGTTACACCATAACAATTTCTTGAAAGAAGTGATCAAACTTGGACGATCAAGTCTGGTGTTCTTCTTTCTGTGCTCTGGGTTGGGGTTTTAGAGCCATTTCCCTAAAGCGTAGTAGCACAAACATTATATGATCGTACTGTGGCATTTTGAACAGTGTAATAAGTTACAAAGGATACAATGCATTTGGGAGGCTGGATGCTGCCCTGCAATTTAATGAGCTTTGCTTCTATGGCTTTTTGCTAGACAGGTTTAACATGAAGGACATCAATGTATTTTGCCCCATCATACGCCAGTTGTAGTCTTAACAATGGCAAATGTGTAGATGAAGCCCATTTTATACAGAAATAGGTTAAAAACAAGATACTTTTTAAGGCATGAATGGCACACTAGGCTTTCCTTTGTATTGCAGCTTTGCGGCAATACAGACATACCATTTTCCATCTCGTCTGGTGCTGTGGATCTTTCCCGACTCCTCTGTGGACATTGTGATATATCCATGTAATGTGAATCAACCCTCTCATACTCGACACCAAATCGTCAAAACATGCCTGTTTTTATTGATAACGGAGAAGGTAGAGCCTTTTCCTCTTTTATTCGGTCTCACAGTCAGACATAGAAAGCTTTAGTTCCGGTTCCTGCTCAGTCGTTATAAACTCAGTGTACAGGTATATTACTGCATCAGTCTGGCTGTTGCTGCCATTTTTCATCATTATGGTTTTTGTTCATCACATTTTTGTGCGTTATAATATACACCGATCAGCCCTCACATTAAAACCACTGGTGGGTGAAGTTAACCATAAGTGTGATGCTCTGGGTAATGTTCTGCTTGGAAAGCTTGGGTCCTGGCACACCTGGATGTTACTTTAACAAATACCACCTACCCAAACATTGTTGCAGACCAAATACACCCCTTCATGGCAGCAGTATTCCCTAATGGTAGTGACCTGTTAAAAAATGTTCAGGAATGGTTTGAGAAACATGACAGAGAGCAACGTGTTGATCTGTCCTACAAATTCTCCAGCTCTCAGTCTGATTGAGCATAAGTGGGATGTGCTGGATGAATAATTCGGATCCACGGAGACCCCACCTCACAACTTGCGTCTTGGCGACAGATACCACAGGGCACCTTCAGAGGTCTTGTGGAGTCTATGCCTCAATGAGTCAGAGGTTTGGCGGCATGAGAGGGACCTACACAATATGAGACGGGTGGTTTTAATGTTGTGGCTGATCGTGGAATGTATTGCTTTGGAACGTGTGAGGAGGGATAATGTATGTCTTGGTACATATTTGTTTTAATTATGTTTTATAAAATTCCTGTACAGCAATAAAGCACACTAGTGTCAGTGGCTGTGTCTGTCTCACTGTAACTTTGTCCTCCTGTGCTTTGGTTTCCATTTAAATGCTGGTTTGTTTTAATTATTATTAATTCTGTTTGGGTGTCTCAACGTCAGGTCGCTAGATTTTTGGTCAACCAAATCTCAGGCACGATTGGCGATGTCTGAGGGAGGTGAGGCCACGTGAGGTGATCATGTCCTGGTGCTCTGACTTTCTGACAATCTCGTGCTAAAACCTTTGTAAGAGTGTAAAGGCAGTACTTTTAAACTAATATGACACCAAATATGTGTATCCATTTAAAACGTACAACACAGCCATGGAGTGTACAATCAGCAGAATGCATTTATTTGAATAATCCAATGATGTTATTTTCATCACATCTTATTTTGTTTGCTACATCACATTTCAGCACAACCTGAAACCTGTCCAATATTGCCATAATTGGCCATAAACATTAACTCAGTGTCCTGAGTTGGACCAAAATGGATTACCGTATTTTTCGGGCTATAAAGGGCACCGGTTCATAAGGCGCGATATCAGTGATCGACTTCTAACGGGTACAATTTTCATACATAAAGCGCACCGGGTTATAAGGCGCATTAAATGAAACAAAACTCTTAAGTTCCGTCGGAAGCTCAGTTTGGTCTTTACCTGGTGCAGGGCGTCTTCTTGCTTCCTCCACTTCCGTACCATTGATTCGTTAATGTTGAATTCTCTCGCAGCTGCTCTATGATAACATGTTGTACTGCGTGACTGATAGCGTTGTGTTTGAAATCCGCTTCGAAAATGAATGAATGAATGCACGTACCCTAATGCTGAAGCACATACCGTATTACTCCGCTATGCTGCGCACTACGGTTGCCATAAGCTTCGTAACTTACCAAGGCTGTGCTAAAACATTTTGACAGATTTATGAGTGCCGTGTACCATCTACAATCGGTTCTAGGTCAGAAAGCACAACCAGAATTAATTCATACATTAGACGCACCGCATTTTAAGGCGCACTGTCGATTTTGAAAAAGTTAAAGGATTTTAAGTGCGCCTTATGGTCCGAAAAATACGGTAACTCAGAACACCAAGTTCTGATTCTGCTAAGCACTGATTCTTTTAAGCTACTGTAATGTAAATATAAAGGGTAGTTTCACATGAAAACTGTGCGCAAACGTGTCAGAGATACCGCTGAAAACGTGTGACTGAGGAGTAACTGAAACGACTGATACTTTTGTTTGAATACAAAATGCATTGATAGTATTACGAACAACACGGAAGATCAGCCAGATGAAATGGAGCATCAGCGAGTGTATGTGAGCCAGTTTATGTAGTTCTAGGTGAGAGAGAATATACAGGTAGTGGGGGAACAAACAAAGGAGTACTATTTACAATAGGACTGGCACAAACACTTACTAACACTATTTATAGCTTGTTATAAATAAGTAGCTTAGAGTTAGACACACAATCATGAGTAACTTGTACAAAAATGTCTCTGAACACATCAACTAAGTCAGAACAGACTCCAAGCAGATCTTGTCATTGTCTTTTTCTCCCTTGGTTCGTTAGCTTTCCGCCAACTATAGAAACAAACTCTCAAATTTAAAACTAATCCAGAACTCTTCCACGGACAGTTCTCATGTTGGACAGCACAGATCCAGCGCATGTAATTCACCTGAGTGACAAGACCTGCCAACAATCATCACCTCAGTGTTTATAACGCATGTTAAAAAAAAAAAAAAAAAGGTTCTGCACCAGAGACTGCATTCTTTGTAGTGTCATCCCTACTGTCGTACTCCAACAGCTAATGCATCTGGCAAAGTAATATATTCATTAACTAGGTTACTAACCTTAATAATAAGGATAATATCCTTATCGAGCCACAGACTTGTATGCGAAAGGATGTTAGGGAGTAAAACCTGTAATTATGCTGCAAGTTTATAACTGGACCAAGGCTAAACTTACACTCATCGAACCCCTTTATCAGGTATACCTGGTCAACTGCTTGTTAACGCAAACATCTGATCAGCCAATCACATCGTCAAGATGACCTGCTGAAGTTCAAACTGAGCATCAAAATGAGGAAGAAAGGTGATTTACAGTGGTGCTTGAACGTTTGTGAACCCTTTAGAATTTATATTTCTGCATAAATATGACTTAAAACATCATCAGATTTTCACAACAAGTCCTAAAAGTAGATAGAGAACCCAGTGAAACAAATGAGACAAAAATATTATACTTGGTCATTTATTTATTGAGGAAAATGATCCAATATTACATATTAGTGAGTGGCAAAAGTATGTGAACCTTTGCTTTCAGTATCTGGTGTGACCCCCCTGTGCAGCAATAACTGCAACTAAACGTTTCCTGTAACTGTTGATCAGTCCTGCACACCGGCTTGGAGGAACTTAGGAATTCTCCGTACAGAACAGCTTCAGTTCTGGGATGTTGGTGGGTTTAATCACATTAACTGCTCACTTCAGGTCCTTCCACAACATTTCGATTGGATTAAGGTCAGGACTTTGACTTGGCCATTCCAAAACATGAACTTTATTCTTCTTTGACCATTCTTTGGTAGAATGACTTGTGTTCTTAGGCTCGTTGTCTTGCTGCATGACCCACCTTCTCTTGAGATTCAGTTCATGGACAGATGTCCTGACATTTTCCTTTAGAATTCTCTGATATAATTCAGAATTCATTGTTCCATCAATGATGGCACGCCGTCCTGGCCCAGATGCAGCAAAACGGGCCCAAACCATGATACTACCACCACCATGTTTCACAGATGGGATAAAGTTCTTATGCCGGAATGCAGTGTTTTCCTTTCTCCAAAAATAACGCCTTTCTTTTAAACCAAACAGTTCTATTTTGCTCCACAAAACATTCTTCCAATAGCCTTCTGGTTTTTCCATATGATCTTTAGCAAACTGCAGACGAGCAGCAATGTTGTTTTTGGGGAGCAGTGGCTTCCTTCTTGCAACCCTGCCATACACACCATTGTTGTTCAGTGTTCTTCTGATGGTGGACTCATGAACATTAACATTAGCCAATGTGAGAGAGGCCTTCAGTTGCTTAGAAGTTACCCTGGGGTCCTTTGAGACCTCGCCAACTATTACATGCCTTGCTCTTGGAGTGATCTTTGTTGGTCCTGGGGAGGGTAACAATGGTCTTGAATTTCCTCCATTTGTACACAATCTGTCTGACTGTGGATTGGTGGAGTCCAACTCCTTGAGGTCCTCTGAAATCTCCTTTGTTTGTGCCATGATAGACTTCCACGTGTGTTGTGAAGAGCAGACTTTGATAGATCCATGTTCTTTAAATACAACAGGGTGCCCACTCACACCCAATTGTCATCCCATTGATTGAAAACACCTGACTCTAATTCAACCTTTAACTGCTAATCCTAGAGGTTCACATACTTTTGCAACTCACTAATATGTAATATTGGATCATTTTCCTCAATAAATAAATGACCAAGTATAATACAAGTATAAAGTGTCATATGTTCAATTGGGTTTAGTTCATCTACTTTTAGGACTTTTTTTGAAAATCTGATGATGTTGTAGATCAAAATTCTAAAAGGTTCATAAACTTTCAAGCACTACTGTAAGTGACTTTGATGTGTCATGGTTGTTTGTGCTAGACAGGCTGGTCTGAGTATTTCATAAACTGCTGATCTACTGGGAGTTTCACGCACAGCCATCTCTAAGGTTTATGGATAAAGGTCAAAAAAGAAAAGATAACCAGTAAGCAGAAGTTCTCTGGGGAAAAATGCCTTGTTGATACTAGAGGTCAGAGGAGAATATCCAGACTGGTTCAAGCAGACAAAAAGGCAACAGTAACTTGATTAACCACTCATTACAACCGAGGTATGCAGAAGAGCATCTCTGTATGCACAGCACGTTGAAACTCTGAGGAATGTTTCCAGCAGCTTGGTGAAACTATACAAAAAATTAAGGCAGTTCTGAAGGTAAAATGGCATCCAACCCGTTACTAGCAAGGTGTACCTAATAAAGTCCTAATAAAGTGTGTGTGTTGTATAAGTTCAGTTAGTGTCTCTAAGCAAAACTGTCTGTTGAACCTTTAAATACATTGTAATGTCATTAGCAGGGTTTATGTCAGGATTGATATATGATACAATGATGCTCATAATACACAGCTGATTAAGATCAGAAATGTTGGACTTCCTTCCTTCCTGCACTGACAGAAACAGCAAACATCCGTGGCTTACGTGCTATGTCATACATGTGTGTTTGTGTGTGTGTGTGAGAGAGAGAGGGGCCTGTTGCATAATGCAGGGATGTGAATGAGAACATCGAGAGTGTTTTTACAGTGCAGCCCCGTGGGCCATGCAGCACTTGCTTGTGTAAACCGATTACTCTTTTATCGCTCACTGGCCCATGAATACTAGCCCTCATTCATAAATCACACCACTCACTACAACATGCAGTATAAATTCCTGACCATGTCTGAAAATAAAGATGCTATAAAGATATCCCCTGTACAGTGCCTACGTGCTGCCTATTACAGACAGAACGACCCTGCATGGTTGAATAATATGTGAACCGCCAGGAGGTCCACAGACAATTCATTCATTAATTCCTTGTGTTACTGTGCAGGACATCATCATGTCTTCGTGCATTCAGTGTGCCATACAACCCTATTCATTCATTCATTCTGACAAGGCCAGAAAACTGCATGAATACAGTGGTGCTTGAACGTTTGTGAACCCTTTAGAATTTTCTAGATTTCTGCATAAATATGATCTAAAACATCATCAGATTTTCACACAAGTCCTAAAAGTAGATAAAGAGAACCCAGTTAAACAAATATTATATATAAAAATACTATACTTGGTCATTTATTTATTGAGGAAAATGATCCAATATTACATATTAGTGAGTAGCAAAAGTATGTGAACCTTTGCTTTCAGTATCTGGTGCAACTAAACGTTTCCTGTAACTGTTGATCAGTCCTGCACACCGGCTTTTTAGCCCATTCCTCCGTACAGAACAGCTTCAGCTCTGGGATGTTGGTGGGTTTCCTCACATTAGCTGCTCGCTTCAGGTCCCTCCACAACATTTCCATTAGATTAAGGTCAGGACTTTGACTTGGCCATTCCAAAACATTAACTTTTTATTCTTCTTTAACCATTCTTTGGTAGAACGACTTGTGTGCTTAGGGTCGTTGTGTCTTGCTGCATGACCCACCTTCTCTTGAGATTCAGTTCATGGACAGATGTGCCTGACATTTTCCTTTAGAATTCTCTGATATAATTCAGAATTTCATTGTTCCCATTAATGATGGCAAGCCGTCCTGGCCCAGATGCAGCAAAACAGCCTCAAATCATGATACTACCACCACCATGTTTCACAGATGGGATAAGGTTCTTATGCTGGAATGCAGTGTTTTCCTTTCTCCAAACATAACGCTTTTTTTTTTTAAACCAAAAAGTTCTGTTTTGGTTTCCATCCATCCACAAAACATTCTTCCATCAATAGCCTTCTGGCTTGTCCACGTGATCTTTAGCAAACTGCAGACCAGCAGCAATGTTCTTTTTGGAGAGCAGTGGCTTTCTGCTTGCAAGCCCCCTGCCATGCACACCATTGTTGTTCAGTGTTCTTCTGATGGTGGACTCATGAACATTAAAATAAGGCATTGTGAGAGAGGCCTTCAGTTGCTTAGAAGTTACCCTGTGGTCCTTTGTGACCTCGCCAAACTATTGCATGTCTTGCTCTTGGATGTGATCTTTTGTTGGTCGACCACTCCTGGGGAGGGTAACAATGGTCTTGAATTTCCTCCATTTGAAAACAATCTGTCTGACTATGGATTGGTGGAGTCCAAACTCTTTAGAGATGGTTTTTATAACCTTTTCCAGCCTTATGAGCATCAACAACTCTTTTTTTCTGAGGTCCTCAGAAATCTCCTTTGTTCATGCGATGATACACTTCCACAAACATGTGTTGTGAAGAGCAGACTTTGATAGATCCCTGTTCTTTAAATAAAACAGGGTGCCCCTTCACACCTGATTGTCATCCCATTGATTGAAAACACCTGACTCTAATTTCACCTTCAGATTAACTGCTAATCCTAGAGGTTCACATACTTTTGCCTCTCACTAATATGTAATATTGGATCATTTTCCTCAATAAATAAATGACCAAGTATAATATTTTTGTCTCATTTGTTTAACTGGGTTCTGTTTATCTATTTTTTATTTTTATGTGATCAGAAAATCTGATGATGTTTTAGGTCATATTCATGCAGAAATATAGAAAATTCTAAAGGGTTCACAAACTTTCATGCACCACTGGAAGTTACCATTATGCAAGTTACATTACAACTCTGTAAACCATTAAACAAACGTCCTTTACTGTTTATCATAAATTCCAATTTGTATTATGCTGTCATAAAGTCCCGCGAAACAAAAAAACCTAGCAGGATGGGTTATTCTGATTAAATGGATTGTTCAGGGGGAATTACACATTGCAGAATTAAATTCGAACCATTTAAACCTAAGACTCAACCCAAGACACGGCATGGCTGAAAACTTAAATGCTATAAAATATCCTCTGCCATACAGTAGTCATATACAGTATTGTGCAGAGGCCAACATGCCACCATTAGATTTGTTGTTTTAGTAATGGTATAATGAACATATGTAATTATTTCTTATTCTCTTTATTAAGTCAAAGTCACATTTATTTCTATAGTGCTTTGTACAAAGGATCATTGTCTCAAAGCAGCTTTACAATTTCTACTATCTAAGCCCGAGCCCATATTGAGTACGTCTAGGGTGACAGTAAGGAAGAAACCTCGGGAGGGCCAAGACTCTAAGGGGGAGTACCTCCTTTTCAGATACCTCAGATGATACATGTAAGAATTAAACTAACTAAATGGTCACACACTTTAGAAATGCCAGCTGACCTAACTTCTGTCTTTTTAATGTCTTTCAAACGCATCCAATACAAAATTCTAATTCTGACATTTAAATCCCTCCATGGTCTTGCTCCAATATATCTCCGCACATTAGTCCACATTAGTACACTAATTCCCGGTCGCTGCGTTCCACTGGCTCCTACTTACTCTCTGTCCCTAGATGTAGACTTTCCTCCATGGGTGGGAGATCTTTTGCTGTGGCAGCTCCCACCCTTTGGAATTCTCTTCTGGCATCTGTTCGGTCTGCATCTACCCTACCACAATTTAAATCACATCTGAAAACTTTCATGCTGTCTTCTCCAACTAATGTTTAAGGTGTTTGTTTGTTTTGTATTGCTGTATCTGGATATTGTTAAGCGTCCTTGGGTACTGTGAAAGGCGCTATATAAATTAAACTTATTATTATTATTATTATTATTATTATTATTATTAATGTGGGAGGGATTGAAAGTACCTGAAGGAAACGCACACAGACACAGGGAGAACATGCAAACTCCACACAGGTAGTGGATCTTACCCCCAATTCATGGGGGCTGCTGAGGGAAAAGTTTCTTTTTTACTAAATATTATCTATCCTGAAACCCCAAATTGCACTTCAGTGAAGGAACTGAAGCTGAAAGGAGGTTTTACAACAACATGACCCAAAACACCTCAAAAGAAAGTTGAAGGTTTTAGAATAACCTTCACAGTCCTTCACTTCAAAAGCTTGAATGTAGTTGAAAATGTGGGGGAGGATCACAAAATGCTGGGCATTTAGGAAGACCTAAGAATAGGAATGCAAGAAGTGGAGGCTGTGATTTCTGACAAAGAAGGTGTTACTAAATACTTGCAAAAAATGCAATTTAACTATACATATTTTTTGTGTAAATCTGTAGATATTCTGTAATACCTTGTAAGTCAGCCCTTTACTTTTATAAAGCTCTGTTTGTTTTCTAAAAGACACTAATTGAAAATAGCTCTTCAATCAGCAACAGATATTGTGAATTTGAACCACTGAATCACTATGTACTGAATTGTGAATCATGAATCATGAATCGAGTTTTGGCTGAAACGAGTTTTGTGGCTAATGCAAGTTTAAGCAAGTGCACAGAGTACTGAGCAAACAATGAGAACCGAGACACATTTTTCAGGTCAAAATGCATCGAGAACTGAATTCAACGAGATCCGAGGTGATCGAGAACCAATGTACCACTTTAGTGAAATGCGACCAGAACAAAGAACATATAACAAAATATTAGAATACAGGAAATACAGGAAGTTTGTATACGTTATTTAAAAAATAGAATCAAAAAAGCTTTTATAGGCTACAATGGCAAATATTTAGTGTGACCTCCCCTTTCATGTGAGCAAGAGCAGCATTTGGCAGCTATACCAAGTTGACCCTTCTACAGTCTGAAAAAGCTTGATCAGAAATGGTAGCAGCCATGAAACCATTTTTTCGGGGAGGTCATACTAAATACTTACTTTTGCCTATTAGTGTCTTGTTTTGGATTGTTGTCTTGTCACAGGGCACATCAGCATTTTATTTTTATCTTATTGAATTTGTTTTTTGTAAAGGTTTTAAAATACAGGTACAGTGGGGCAAAAAACTATTTAGTCATCCACTGATTGTGCAAGTTCTCCTACTTAGAAAGATGAGAGAGGTCTGTAATTTTCAATTGGTCACCCACAAACAAGCACGATTTCTGACTCTCACAGACCTGTAACTTCTTCTTTAATAAGCTCTTCTGTCCTCCACCTGTTACCTGTTTTAATGGCACCTGTTTGACCTCGTTATCTGTATAAAATACACCTATCCACAGCCTCAAACACTCAGACTCCAAACTCAATCATGACCAAGACCAAAGAGCTGTCGAGGGACACCAGGAAGAAAATTGTAGACCTGCACCAGGCTGGGAAGAGTGAATCTACAATAGGCAAGCAGGTCGGTGTGAATAAATCAACTGTGGAAGCAACTGTAAGAAAATGAAAGACATACAAGACCATTGATAATCTCCCTCGATCTGAGGTCCCACGCAAGATCTCATCCCGTGGGGTAAAAATGATCATGAGAACGATGAGCAAAAATCCCAGAACTACATGGAGGGACCTGATGAATGACCTGCAGAGACCAAAGTTACCAAAGTAACAAAGGCTACACACTACGCCAAGAGGGACTCGGATCCTGCAGTGAGAGGTGTGTCCCCCTGCTTAAGCCAGTACATGTCCAGGCCCGTCTGAAGTTTGCCAAAGAGTATATGGATGATCCAAAGGAGATTGGGAGAATATCATGTGGTCAGATGAAACCAAAATAGAACTTTTTGGTAAAAACTCAACTGGAGGTAGAAGAAGAATGCTGAGTTGCATCCCAAGAACACCATACCTATTACGAAGCATGGCGGTGGAAACATCATGCTTTGGGGCTGTTTTTCTGCAAAAGGGGACAGGACGACTGATCCGTGTTAAGGGAAGAATGAACGGGGCCATGTATCGTGAGATTTTAAGCCAAAACCTCCTTCCATCAGTGAGAGCATTGAAGATGGAACGTGGCTGGGTCTTCCAGCATGACAATGATCCCAAACGCACCGCTCGGGCAACAAAGGAGTGGCTCCATAAAAAGCATTTCAAGGTCCTGGAGTGGCCTAGCCAGTCTCCAGACCTCAACCTCATAGAAAATTTGTGGAGGGAGTTGAAAGTCCGTGTTGCCCCAAAACATCACTGCTCTAGAGAAGATCTGCATGGAGGAATGGGCCAAAATACCAGCTACAGTGTGTGCATACATAGTGAAGACTTACAGGAAACGTTTGGCCTCTGTCATTGCCAACAAAGGTTATGCTACAAATTATTAAGTTGAACTTTTGTTATTGAACTTTTTGTTATTGCCAAAGACGGATTTTTCCACCATAATGTTACAATTAAATTCCTTTACAAAGACTACAAGTGATTTCCTGGATTTTTTTCTCATTTTGTCTCTCATAGTTGAAGTGTAGCTATGTTGAAAATGACAGACCTCTCTCATCTTTCTAAGTAGGAGAACTTACACAATCAGTGGCTGACTAAATACTTCTTTGCCCCACTGTATGTGCTGCATAACATCTGTTTGGACAGCATCCGTTCGCATGTACATCCACCGTCCAATAAGTGTATTTATTATATTTCAGATCATAACCTACTTCAACCATATATTAGCTTGTAAGATTCATCAGCTGTAGTAGTACAGCAGTTGTGAAACCCCGTAACAGCGCAACCTATGGTGCAGAAAGTTTTATTAAACACAAAGCTTTATTAAACTCAATGTTTGGCTGGCTCCTTATCAACACCAAGAAGTTGGGGAATAGCAGGTCTTATTACTCAGGTTACTTACATTTGATCTATGCTCTGTTAGTGTGGTAACTGTGTGTTGATCATGTGACAGTTATGCATCCGTTTCTATTTGAGAATTTGCTTCAATTTGTTGCAGTAAGGTGATGCACCAATGGGGGAGAAACAAGTGGAGGAAGAAGTACTGCATCTTTGTAACCCAGTACATCAGGGAAACAAGATCAGAAAAAACCCTGCGTCTCAGTAAAGCAGCCACCAGAGCTAAATGTGCTCGTTTCTCACATCTTCTTCTGCATGCACAGTACCTGCTTCTATTTTGAAATAACTGCTCAAATACAAATGTCAGAAATATACATACATTAAAATGATCACTGTCACATAAAGGGCGCAGTTTCTATTTCCATAAAGTAAGTGTGGTGTGATGGAGCGGAGAGAGATTTATTTCATATTTCACTTTTTTACTTGTCTTTTCACTCTCACTTTTATTTGATTCTCACTCTGAATCTTTAATCTTCAGAGAGAAGAGAGAGAGAGAAAGATAGAGAGAGCGAGAGAGAGAGAGAGAGAGAGAGATCAGAGAGAACAATCAACAAGCCTGATTTTGTAAGGAGGGCTAAGAGAGAAATGCCTGTGAATGGAAATGACTTTAAAGAAATTCAGTGAAATTACTTTCCCATCTTAATAGTACATAAATAGAAAATCAATATGTGTGGGTTTGTTTAAATTAAGTATTCTATGTATGGGAAATACTGCAGTGTCCCCTTGGCTATTTATTCAATACCCAGTATACACATATCCATATAAAGCTTTGCTATATAATAAGCACATACAGTACATGTTTTTAATACGGTATTTGAAAATCCATTTCACAGGAAGGCCTCAGGACATTAGGCTATGCATACATGGTAATATATCAATCCGTTTTTTACTCCACCAGCCCATGGGCTATGCACAATTCTACGCTCAACTCTAAGCATATTCCTGATCACACCACTGTACAGTTTTACTGTAATAATTGGAGTTTACAGTGAGGCGCTGTGTGGATTGCATTCCCAAGCGTGGTTTGGAACTTGGAAATTGAATCAGACGTGTGAAATGTTCTATGAAGAACTCTAATTGGATTAGAAGGTTTTTTTAAGGTATGGCCCAAGCACTTCTTAGCATCTAAAGGTAATTTGAGTGGAGTACTCCTTCTTTCAGTACTGTGCTTTGACGTTCTCGTTTGATCTCTAATTTCATGCTTCTTTATGTGAAAAGCTGCAGTCTTTGTTGGAAAAGCCCTACATCTCATAAATAAAACATCTCGCCATGGTTGCAATGTGATGTAATTATTGCCTTGATCTTATGGGCTGCTGAGAAGCAGCAACACAGCACCCAGGTCACATGAGAAGACTGTACGAGAGATGCTGATGTAAGACCTCATTAACCCTATACTCCACTTACCTGACTACTCCAGTTCCATGAACTCTGACACAGAGGACTGTATCAAATGAACTGTTCTCACCTTTATTCTTTTGGGACAGAGTGGTCACAGAGAATAGCTAAGGTAATAACTATCTGCCAAGCCTTCTACACCTCTGTCTGCTCTCTATTTACCTAACTACTGCATGTGTGTAGAATCTATCTATCTATCTGTATTGACACAAGTTTGTGGACACCCTTATAATTACTGGGCTCTGCTATTTCAGCAACACTCACATCTAACACATTCATAATATAAAGCATACATTTCCAGAATCTCCATAGACGATTGAACAGTGGCAATAGAATGGAATGTACTGAATACCCTGGTCACTCTCAATATGACACATTTATAAGTTTCGGCTTCCAACTAGTCAGTTCATCAACTCTCTGATCCACTGTTCAAAACAACTTCCATAGAGAATTGGTTTGCCAACGTTGATTGAGAACTTGGCTGGTTTGCACAGGAACTTGACCTCAATTCCACCAGACATCTTGAAAATGCACTGTAATCCCAAAAGTGAGCCAGGGCTTATTGCCTACCACCAGGCACCGACCTCACAGTCATGTTCCAAAATCTAGTGGAAAGCCCTCTTAAAAGAACAGAGTCTGTTTTGGATGTAATTTGTTGGGTGTCTGCAAACTTTTGTCTGTATCATCCATCCATCCATCCATTCCATCCCATCCATCTAATCTAATTCTAATCTAATCTATCTGTCTGTTCTTCTGTTCCTACCTATCTAATTAATAGAACATTATTTGCAAGTGGTTTATTTACAGTGCTAAGACAGAGAGAGAGACTACACATTAAAGTAGACCGATATGAAAATTCAAATCTAAGGATACTGCAAGACAGAGGTGACAAGCACGTAGACATGCTGACAGGAAGCACAGGGCCAGCAGCATAAACTGGAGTGACAGAGAACAAGCCAAAGTAAACAACAGGACTACAAGACTAACAAGTGCTAACGATGACTAAGATGATGAACAAAGTAAAGCACACAGGCTAAGCACAAAGGCAAAGCAAAGCACTGAACAGGTTGAGCTAGACACAGAATTACATATAGTACTAAATAAGACTATGCTAAAAATGTTTTTTTAAATTGATATAGCAATATATCGCAATATTTATTTTTTGTGACATACTACATCGATTTTCAGCTTAAAAATATCGATTTTTTGAAGGAAGAAAAAACGCATTTTAAATGGGGTGTAAACTACAATCTCCGCTCCTGTAGATGTCGCAGTACAGTGTTTTGACTCAGTTTGTCTGCTGAATTATCAATGTGATGGGGTGTATTAAGATGACCCAGATTGTACACAGTATCTTGTATTTCAGTTGTTTTTATATTTTCAGTGGAACACCGCCATCGCGATATGCATCGTATCATAATGTATCATAATATAATCGTGTCATGATCCATGTATCCGTTCCAGTACCCACCCTTAGTACCAAACATGGAACGGGGTGGCACTGTGGTGCAGTGGTTAGTGCTGTCATCTCAGAGCACCAGAGAGCCCCAGTTTGAAGGATTCTCTGTGTATGAGTTTTGTTTGGTATGCTGATTTAACCCCACATTCAAAAGACATGCATTGGGTCATCTGGTGTCTCTAAATGGTCTTAAAATGAGTGTGTGTGCTGCTGGTTAGGGCGGCACAGTTTTACAGAATGGTTTCTTCACAGCTTCAGAGATCCCCTTTTCAATCCTGATTCCACTTGTGAAGAGTTTGCATGTCCTCGCTGTGTCTACATGGGTTTTCTCTGGGTACTCCAGTTTCTTCACATGTTCATGTTAAGTTGATGGGTCACTCTAAATGGGCCCAGTATGAATGTGTGTGTGGTCTGGAGAGAGGTGTGTACTGCCAGGCTACTCCTGCCCAAGACACACCAGAAAGTAGCACCCCCACAATCAATCCAGGTTTTGTGAGTGAGTGAGCCTCAGGATGTGTCTGGCACCTTGCAACCCTAAACTGCATTAAGTGGGTGTGACAATGAATGAATGAACAAATGAACATGCAACAGGCACAAACCAGGACAACACACAAGTGACAGAAGGATGAGACACCACAGCATTATGACAAGCACATTGACAAAAGACCACACAAGAATGACCTGAGACATTGGGGTGAGTATAAACTCTACTAGTACAACTAGCTTTACTTCTACTAGAATTATTATAAATAACAATAACTTACATAATGATTGTGAATAATCTACACTTCCCTGGTGCATTTAGATGAGCACTAATCATGAAATGTAGAAATGAGAACAGACAGTTTTGGGGGCTGTTCTTTTGTGGGAAATGTTGGATTTCCCAACACTGAGAGCATTTGAACGTCACTCTGCTATAACTGTGTTTTATGGTTGCAAAACCAAATCCAGTACAGATGCTTTTTGATGTGTGTGTAACGGTTGTAAAACAAGTGCATGCACATTCGTTTCGGGCAGTGCCACAATGATTCTGCACCATTAGACCGGGAACTGCACCTTATAGTATTATAGTACACAAATAGTATTCTCAGATGAGTGTACCACATAGCCAATTTGGACTGCAGACACTTTTGTCCACATGGGGTGTACAGAACACCCACACCCACACCCACACACAAACACGTAAGTGCAGAATGCAAAATTAAAACCAGCATGTCCTTGAGGTTTTAAAAAAAAAAAAACATTGTACAGTTGTGGGTTTGAAGCGGAAATTTTCTTCGTGTGAAAAGACAGTTGCCATTCAGTAACCTTGTAAGTCATTCAGTGGTGCTTTAAAATGTTCTAGATTTCTACATAAATATGACCATCATCAGATTTGTACACACAGTTGTCCTAAAAGTAGATGACGAAAACCTAATTAAACAAATTACACAAAACTATTACACTTGGCCATTCATTTATTGAGCTAAATGATCCAAGATTACATAGCTGTGAGTAGCAAAAGTATGTGAACCTCTAGGATTAATTTCAACCTCTAGGCAGTTCATTTCAAGGAAAACTGTTGCCAATCAGGCATGACTGGGAACCCTGCTGTATTTAAAGAGGATTTATCAGAGTCTGATCCTCAAAAACACATGCTCATGGACGTGTATAAAAGTATGAACGAAAAAGCTTTCTTTGGACCTCAGAAAAGGAGTTGTTGATGCTCACCAGGCTGGAAGAGTTTAGAAAACAACACTTTTGAAAGACTGTGTACAGATTGAGGAATTTCAAGACCATTGTTACTCAGTTGTCTGACAAAGATCACTTCAAGATCAAGGCGTGCAATAGTCAAGGTCACAAAGGAACCCTGGGTAAAGCAGGTCTAAGCAACTAAAGACCTCTCTCACATTGACTAATGTTAATGTTCATGAGTCCACAATGAGGATAACGTTAAACAATGATGGTGTCCATGGTATGGTTGCAAGGAAAAAGACGTTGCTATCTAAAAGAACATTGCTGCCCATCACGTACATGGACCATATGGAAGACTACTTGAAAAATATGTTATGGGTAAATGAGAACAAAATAAAGCTTTTGTTATTTAAATGTGGAGTTATGTCTGGAAAAAGTAAAACACTGCAGTCCAGCATAAGACCCTCACAAGATCCATCATCTGTGAAACATGGTGGTGGTAGTGCCATGTTTTGGGCCAGTTCTGCTGCATCTGGACCAGGACAGCTTGCTACCAGTCAGGACATCTGTCTATAAATTGAATTTCAGGAGAAAGTGGGTCATGCAGCAAGTCAATGACCCTAAGCAGACAAGTCATTCTACCAAAAAATGCTTAAAGAAGAATAAAGGTAATGTTTTTGAATAGCCAAGTCAAAGTAATGACCCTTAATACAATAAAAATGCATGGAAGTAGTTTATGTGAAGGAACCCAAAAACATTCCAGAGTTGAAACTGTTCTGTATGGAGGACTGGGCTAAATATCTTCCAAGTTCCTTGTGGAGGACTAATCAACAGCCACACAGACATTTAGTTGCAGATAGTGCTTTACAAGCAAAGTTTCACACATATGCCACTCACATATCTTTAATATTGGATCATTTTCCTAAATAAATACATTTTCAAGTATAACAGTTTTTGTTTAGCTACCAACTGTGTTCTCATTATCTACTTTTCTGAAACTCAGATGATGTTTAGCTCATATTTATGCAGAAATATAGACAAATTTTAAAGGGGTTCACAAACTTTACAGCACCACTGTGTGATGCATTTTATTATGGTTTCCAAGTTAATTAGTAAAAGACTGATAAATGGAAATGCAAATGAATACCCTGGTAAACACGAGCAGGCTCATATGTCATCATTTATTCCGAGAGTCTGTTCTATTACTCACATCGTGTCTTTGTCCAACTTTTCCATCTTCCAGAATTGTCCTGGTTACACTGTGGTATTTTCAGACTTTCAGTACCTGCTGAAAGGTCAGAATGAATGATGAAGGTGTAAGAAATCCAGATCGCTCTCTGAGTAACACCTAGATTGTTTGGGAATGCATGTGGATTTTATTCTCAAACCGCTTGAACTGCAAGTATCCACACAGGTTGACAGAAGTATACTGGAGAAAGCATTTGGTTGGAGAATAGTCATTTTGCAGTGGTTCAAAGCAATTTATCCCTTTGCTCCAGTTGTCTGGCCACAGAGGAGCCATTTTTAGCGTGGGTCAGTGAGACTGCTCTCTTTGAGCCAGAGAGAAGTTGCCTCAGCATATGTCCTCACCTGAAAGCCAGTAGAATCTAGCATTTGTAAGTATACTGTTTTATGCCAAAAAATGATATTGTATTTATCATTAGAACACAGTTTTATCCTGTTAATGACTAAACTGGCTTCAGAAATAGTAGCACTGAACATAACGAGAGCCAAAAGTCTGACCATACTATTGAAAATGCTTGGTTGCGTGTTCATCAAGAAGGATTCATAATGCAGCAGGATAATGACCCAAAACACACCTCAAAGCGTTGCAACAACTACTTGAAGACCAAAGAAGATCTATGGAGTGCTGGCATGGACTTCCACAGTTGCATGTCCGAATACCATTTCTGCACAAGGGAAACAGAAAGGCAAGAGTCCAGTGGGTTTCAAGCAATTGTAATAATTGGATCACTGACCTGGTCAGATGAATCCAGATTTCTGTTGCACCATGCTGATGGGAGGGTCAGACTTTTTCCTCAAGCAGCATGAATCAATGAATGAGGTTGCTGGAGGTGGAGTAATGGTGTGAGGCATGATTTCTTGGGACACCCTGGGTCCTCTCATACCTGTGGATTAATGTTACAGTTGGGCTTACCGAAGCATTGTGGTCATCCATTCAAAGCAACTGTTTTCCCTTTGGCAGAAGGACACTTTCACAGGACAATGGACCACACCACAAGGGTCTTACAGTCATGGAGGGGTTCCAGTAGCATGACAGTGAGTTTTCTTTGCTTCCCTGGCCTTCATAGTATCCAGGTCTTAATCCTATAGTGCATCTCTGGGATGAGGTAGAACAGGCTGTTCAGAGCATCAGTACATCCATCAAATTTGTGCTATTATAAGCTATCCTGTAACAGTGGGTCAATATTCCTGCAGAACGTTTTTCAACACTTAGTGGAATCTATGCCATGACAAATTCCTGTGTTTCTGAAGGCCAAATGAAGTCCTATGTGCTACTTTTATGAAGAGGACCATTTTGAATACAAGCAAAAAAATAATAATTGATAATGTAACATGTTATTAACGCGTCAACTTTGACAGCCCTAATTCACTCCGAGCTCAGGCATCTCAGGTTTGCACCATTCTCTCCGTGGGATGACTACAGGACAAAGGAATGCGTTTTTGCTTGCATGGTTTACAGCAATTGTTTTACTGGCATATTTTACAGTGAGAAATAACACACTGACAGTGATTTACATTCCTTATTCCATTATGTTTACTACGATTACTACAGCAATTCTGCATGTTAGTACATGAGTTTTCATGTTTCGATTTATTGGGAAATCCTTTGACGCAATATACAGGCATATCCAAAGTACTCTTAACCACACCTGTTACACAAAAGCCTCAGAGTACAAGAGTCTTATATGCACACTTAAACATCATCATGTCTCACACGCACTCCGACTATATATATGTAAACAGTGTATACTGCACATCTGCTTCACCTTCCACACGTACTAAAACTACTAATTACTTTATATGAAAGAAATAAAGGATATATTCTTAGGAAGCATAAACAGGCTTACTGACTCACGGGCACCCAGCATCACTTCCCAAATGATGTCCCCGTCCCCTCCTTACTCCCATAACAGCCTCCAATTTTCTGGGAAGACTATCCATTAGATTTCTGACTTTGGGTGCGTTTCAATTCAGCCACAAAAGCATTAGTGAGATTTGCATTGATGCTGAGTGATAAGGCCTGGCTGGCAGTTGCTGTTCCAATTCATCCTAGAGGTGCTGGATTTACATTAGGTCAGGTCCTGATCCATTGTTGATAGCAATGGCCATGGCTGAAATCCATGAGTCTGATAAGCTTAGGCGTCTGCATACTTTTGGACATGTAGTCCACCTGTCGTCCACTGGTAACTGCTGTTTGATGGTTCAATTTTAGACATTACACAGGGAATAAACAAGGAATCTCTCTCTTTCTCTCTTTCTCTCGCTCTCTCTCGCTCTCTCACACACACACACACACATGCACACACTCACAAACACAGAGGAGATACAGAGACCATGCTCTCTATTACCTAGAAGAAATAGCAATCTGGCAATGGGCCAAGGAGGGCCTCGTAAACATGCTGCTGTCTTGTACTGTGCATATTTGTGTTAGGAGTCCAGCAGCAATACCACTGACCCTTTCACACTCTCACTTTCTCTCCAACACACTGGCACTGGTTCCAATAAACATCAAGTCTATCCAATTTTAATAAACCTCACTCTGCATACAAGTGCTTGGGATACAACTACAGGAAGGAAACAATTCCCGTCGAGAGGAACAAACTCAACTCTGAGAGGAAGGATATTTCCCTTACTGAATCTTTTTTCCTTGACCCTGTTTGGCATTACTCTTCTAAAGAGACACAATTACACTCATAGATCACTTTATTAGGTACACCCCCTTGTTTCTACACACATTGTCCAATTTATCAGTTCCACATACCATATGGAAGCACTTTGTAGTTCTACAATTACAGACTGTAGTCCATCTGTTTTCTCTACATACTTTGTAAATCCCCTTTACTCTGTTCTCTAATGGTCCGGACCCCCACAGATCAGGTACTATTTAGGTGGTGGATCATTCTCAGAACTGCAGTGACACTGATGTGGTGGTGGTATGTTAGTGTGTGTTGTGCTTGTGCGAGTGGATCAGACACAGTCATGCTGACAGTTTTTAAACACCTTAGTGCCACTGCTGGACTGAAAGTAGCCCACTTATACCATAAATGTCCAGCCACCAGCATCCTGTGAGGACTGATGAAGGATTAGAGAATGACTAACACAAACTGTGGCAACAGATGAGCTACTGCCTCTGAGTTTACATCTACAAAGTGGAGTGATATGGTTATATGTGTCTAATAGAGTGCACAGTGAGCACAACACATTCATTCCAGGACAACACACACTAACACCACCAACACCACCCAAATAGTACCTGATCTGTGGGGGTCCTGACCATTAGAGAACAGAGTAAATGGGACTAATGAAGTATGTAGAGAAACAAATGGACTGCAAACTACAAAGTGCTTCTATACAGTAAGTGGAAATGATAAAATGGACAATGAGTGTAGAAACAAAGAGGTGTACTTAATAAAGTGAATCCATGAGAGGAATATACAAATTGGATTAGCTACCTGAAAACAGACAGGGCAAGACATGAACCAACCCTAGAAAGGGTGTCAATCCGACACACTTCCTCACTCACTCTGGGACACTGTAGAGACCCCGACTGACCAGAGTACCTGGAGAAAAGCTTCCTGGCTGGGAATCAAAGCGGGGATCTGTGGAGCTGTGAGGCGACTAACCACTGCACCACCGAACTGCCTTAAATGCTTCAAATACAAATGCTGTGTATGCTCTTTGACCTCTGGGCAGTCAAATTTATGGAAAGTGAGCTGAATGACAATGACTTTCCCGGGAGCGTAATTGCTTGTTTTCAGGAACGTCTGTGTGTATTTGCATAAGTATTAGTAGCCCATGTATACACAATGCTGAGTCTGAGTGGAGTGCTTTCTCTCAGGACTCAAGACTCAGTCAAAGCATGCTACTCTAAACAACTTGTGTCTTCGTTTTTGTGTTTCTTCCTGCTGTCTCTGGCTGTTCGTTTGGGTTCAAGACTCTGCTGTTTGTAAAGCTGCTTTGCAGCAAGGTCTTCTGTATAACAGTAATAGCAACAGTGCTGGATTATTGAACTGAAATGAACCCTGTATGAATGCTCATGATTTTTCACAGCATTTAACAGATGTCTGTATCCTGATAGACTTACAACTGATATAAGCACTATCAGGAAATTTTGGGTTATGGCCCACAGTGGCAGTTTGACAGTGCTGGGGCTTGAACTCTGAACCATCTGATCAATAATTCAGTACCTTTATTACTGCGCCACCATAGAATAATTGGTTATCTCTGAAGCCCCTACAGAAAAGCAGAGCTCTTTATATTTCCAAACAGTCCCTATCTACATCCAGTCTTCAGAATGTTTAGTCTTCACTTTTAAGTAACTTTTTAAAAAATGCATATTTAAGCTATTAAAAGAATGATCTAGGTCTTACTGAAACAGGAAACAGTATCCACGGACAAAGCCTTGCTGAAGATTAAAGCTATTTGATGTTTAGCTACACCTTGTTCATCAAGAGACAAGAAACAACCCACAGGACAAGATCACTCATGCACACGACCACATAAACTGACTAATGTGGGTGCGGTGGGTGATTGCTGGCTACAGCAGGTCCATGCTTGTTTGTTTTCAGTGAATGCATGTGACATCATATTGTTCCAGAGCAATAGGTGTCAGGATCAGCGATTTTGTTCTCACCGGTATTTCCCTCAGGAACGTTTTTGTTTACACCAGCGTTTGAGCTCTTCTAACAAAAGGCTGTGTCTCATGTTCCTCATAGTTCTTGAGAACAAACAAAGCAAAGAACCAATCATCGCTTGAGTCGAATTTATCCCTAATCTCTGTTCAACAGTGTTAACATATGAATATAACAATGTAGGAGAATATTATATTGTTGCATTTGAAGCATATGCAATTTGCATTTACATTTATCGACTATTTGAGACACCCATACATGTGATCCATGTCCGAACTCGGCCTCCTAATCACTATTCCCTACATTCTACATACCATATACATCACTATTAGCTATAGGGAGCAGGATTATACTTTCACTTTCAGACACTTTCTCATACAGCTTTACTCTGTACAGCATTATCTGTGTACACATGATAACAGTTTGCATATACTGTTAAATAGGTAATACCTTAAATAGGTATTATTCTGGAAGTTTATGTTCTGTTTTTTTGTTGTCGTTGTTTGTTTTGTTTGAATGCAATCTGTTGAAACTGTATATACATTTATATGGTTGTACCAACAGAACAGGAGCCTGATGTCCTGAGATACTCCTGAGACAAAAATTTTATTTTTCACAGTAAGATTTATATACATTTTATCAACTCCACTTCAATGTGACTTTAAACTTTAAAAGTTTGTGAACCCTTTCAAATGTGTGTATATATATATATATATATATATATATTATATATATATATATATTATATATATATATATGAAGTGAAGTTTTAAGTGACATTAAAGTGGAATTGATAAAATGCATATAAATCTTACTGTGCAGGATGACTGATCCGTGTTAAGGGAAGAATGAACGGGGCCATGTATCGTGAGAGTTTAAGCCAAAACCTCCTTCCATCAGTGAGAGCATTGAAGATGGAACATGGCTGGATCTTCCAGCATGACAATGATCCCAAACACACCGCTTTGGTAAAAAGCATTTCAAGGTCCTGGAGTGGCCTAGCCAGTCTCCAGACCTCAACCCCATAGAAAACTTGTGGAGGGAGTTGAAAGTCCTTGGTGCCCAGTGACAGACCCAAAACATCACTGCTCTAGAGGAGATCTGCATGGAGGAATGGGCCAAAATACCAGCTATAATGTGTGCAAACTTGGTGAAGACTTACAGGAAAGGTTTGACCTCTGTCATTGCCAACACAGGTTATGTTACAAAGTATTGAGTTGAACTTTTGGTATTGACCAAATACTTATTTTCCACCATAATTTACAATTAAATTCTTTAAAAATCCTATAATGTGATTTGCTGGATCTTTTTTTCTTATTTTGTCTTTCATAGTTATATATGTACACACACACACACACACACACACACACACACACACACACACACACACACATATATATATATATATGTATATTCACTGTGAGGCAACAGTCCTAATCATTGTGCCACCCCTCAGTCACAGATATGTAACATTGACTTATTTTCCTCAATAAATAAATAATCAAGTATGAAATTCCATCTCTTTTTTAAATTGGTTTCTCATTTTCTACTTTTAGGACTTGGGTGAAATTTTGATGATGTTCTAGGTCATATTTATGCAGAATATATAAAATATAAAGCAGTCATATACTTTTGAGCACCAGCGTATTTATATACATTTCTATGTTAGAGGCAATGTGTGAAATTAGGCATTGCATAGAATGTCTAGGCAATGTGTATAAAGCTGAAAAGTGGTCAGGAAAGTAAGAAACACTTAATATTTGACACATGTCCTACTTGTCCTTCTGTATAAGGGCTGTGTAATATGGCTAATATGGCTGGGTAATATACAATGGCTCAGGAAAGTATATAGCAAATTAAAAGAACACACATTCTATACACTGCCTAGGTAGTTCCATGCAATGCCCAATTTGTCACATTGCCTGTAACATATATATAGAGAACTGGTCAATGAAAATACAGTGGTACCTCGGTACCCGAAAATGATGAGTATGGAGCACATTTTTCCCATAAGGAATAATGTAAATTGAACTAATTCGTTTCAGACCCCCAGAAAATCCACACTGTATAAGGCATTATATGCATTAATGGAGTTGTATTGTACAGGTTACGATGGTGATACGTTCCGACAAATCCATCATAAGTTAAACAGATGAGTGTTTGGTAGAACAGTCTATAGTGTCAAGTCAAGTCAGATTTATTTATATAGCGCTTTTTACAATGGAGCATTGTCTCAAAACAACTTTACAAATTTAGATTATCTCCTAATAACTACGTCCAATCCCAAATTGAGCAAGCCTAGGGCGACAGTGGCAAGGAAAAACTCCCTAGTTCTAGGAAGAAACCTTGGGAGGACCAAGACTCAAAAAGGGACCCAACCTCCTTGGGCGGCGTAGATGATAAATCTAAGAGCGAACTAAAGTCATGGAGTCAAAGTTGAATAAATGTGAAGTATGCACATCGGCTTAAGTTGCCCGGGTAATGATGGGGCTTGATGCTGATTGACGGAATCAGCCTTGAAAAGTGGGATACAGCAAGATGAACATCATGTGTGGGGCCGGAACTGCCGGAACACAGCTGAGAAGAAAACAGAAAATTAATTAGTTATTGATTAAGAGCACAGTATTTATTAACAATCACTGATGCCATGTCAATCACTGATGGCTACGGAAAATGTTCACATTAGCCCGCAGCATTAGCTATAGCAGCATAGCTAAAAGCTAGAAAAGGAGAATGGTAGAAACACAGCCAAGAGGGATCACATGAGGACTTGCAACCCCACGGCGGCAAGAAGACAGCAACCCAACGTCTCCTGATCACCTAATAATCTGTGCCTATGAACCCCCGCTCTGCACTTATTCAATGCAAGGATGCACGCGTCAAGATCACTGAACGAAGCCCAGTCAGCCAACCGCCACTCCGACACTCCCGCTAGCGGACAAGGCAGCAGGCCAGACATGACCCAGAACTCCGGCCCGCGCGACCCAAGCCCATTCCTCCCGGTCCTAAATCTAGTCAAACGCCTGTTGAAAAAAGGAGGTATGTCTTTAGCCTAGACCTTAAAATTTTGGAGAGTGTCTGAAATTCGAACAAAAGTGGAAGTTTATTCCATAGTGTGGGGGCCATGTATGAAAAGCCTTTCCCCCCGTCTGTGACTTTTTTTAATTCTTAGGAACTAAAGAAGTCCTGCACCCTGCGACGAAGGTAGACCAGTTTGGATTGTAAGACTCTAGGAGTCACTCAGATAATGTGGGGCAAGCCATGTTAGAGCTTTTATAAGTTATAAGAAGTATTTTTGTAATCAATGCGGAATTTGACTGGTACCAGTGGGTAGTGATGATAGAACAGGATAGAATAAAAGTTCAGATCAACTTTTCTAGTTCGAGTTAGCACTCTGGCCGCTGCATTCCTGAACTAACTGAAGTTATTTAATAGATTTTACTAGAGCATCCATAAGTAGGCGTTACAGTAATCCACCTTGATGTTATAACCGCATGGACAAGTTTTCTTCTGCATCATTAAAAGAGAGGATATTTCAAGTTTAGCCGATATACGTAATTGAAAGAAAGCAATTCGAGTGATTGCTGCTAATGTGCGCATCAAAGGAGAAAGATCTGAAATCAAATGTGGACCCTAAGTTTTTTACAAGGGATGGGTCATACTGGGACAGCCATCTAGATTAGGAAAATAGATGTTAGCCAACCTGTCCTCTTCACAGCCTTGGGTCCACTATAGAACCCTCAGTTTTATCAGTTTAAGTAGAGAAAATTAAATACCATCCAAGCTTTTATTTCCTTTACACAGTCCTCGATTTTGTTGATTGTAAGGCTGTCATTAGGTTTGGCTGATATGTACAGCTGTGTATCATCTGCATAGCAGTGGAAACTAATGCCATGTTTACGAATAACTGAGCCTAGTGGCAGCATGTACAGAGAGAATAAAAGCGGGCCAAGCACTGACCCCTGAGGCACGCCATACTTCACTTTTGAGAGCTTAGACCTTAGATTATTTATATGAACAAGTGTATAGTGTATAATAGCGGATCCTATGATAAGCAATGATAAGTAAGTCAATGTTTAAAACACTTACATTAACCAACAGTTGGCCAAAATCATTAACACAAAGCTTATTGTATAATGTTTTGGAATGAGGTGTTGAAAACTTTAGTGAGTAATGGATTGAAAGTGAGAAGTAACAGCAGAACACTATTGGTCAACGCAGGGCGATAGCATAGCTGCTAAGCTAACTGCAGCCTGTGTTTCCTTTCAGTTTCTCTCGGCTGGCTCTTATATTAAGCTTTTTATGACCCATGGGGACTTATTTGCACCAAGGATACAATGCTGCAGATGCAAAAATAAAGAAAACATGATAGAAATTGCGGAGATTTCTGATCAACCACTGTTGTGAATCTGAACTACTCAATCTCTGTGTACTGAATCGTGAATAGCTGTGAATAGCTTTGGAGGGGTAAATGGCTTTGACTAAATTTCCAATGGGGACCATCACCTTAAAAAGCCAAAGAACCATTGCTTTACATAATGATCACATTACCCCTTTTACAGGAAAAGTTTTGAAACATCAGCAATAGGGACACAAAAGAGGGAAATCAGCATGATGAAATCATCCAACCATTCCAGAAGTGGTAGTTGGACAAAACAGAAAATTCAGACATGGAAAAAAAATCAATACAGTCTCAGAAAACTTACTATTAGATCACATGATGAAAACCATGCAGGTCAGGTCTGTTTGGGATGAGGAAGGTAGAACATACTAAACGTACAGCTGATACCACTCTAACCTGCACACTACCTTTCCTCTGCATTTGACCTGTACATCTCCCACCACTACACCGGCTCCACTGGCTCCGTCCTCTGCACAGAGGGATAATGAGTTTAAAGAATAAGCAGCTTGTTGGGTGATAGGTTAAATCAGTGATCAGAACAGCTGTACTTAGCTCACAGATCTGCACATTAACCTCAAAAGGCTCTCTATGTCTACATGGCTTTTTTACTCCATGTGTTTCAGGAATGTTTTATCTATATGCCAAAGGTAGTCCATTACTAAGGGATTTGTTAGCAAAAAAGCTCAATTTAAAAGCAGTTCTCTTGTTGTTCCACTTATTTATACAGAATAATATAGCAGTTAACATTAAAGCAAACCCCTGTGAAGAGGCTGTAGATGTAATGTGCTATATCATGATTATGCTGCACCAGTAGGAATAATTCCCCTTGCGCTTTTAGTTTGCAGAGGAAGTAAGTGCCACAGCATTTGCAAAAATGGTGAATTTCCTATTATTTTGTAAGTGTATTTGGGCAATGAAAACACAGAACTCTCACCTCAATAAGAAATCAGTTCCTTCCAAATGCATTAACCTTTAACCGTAGTACATTTGGGGTAATTACTTTTAAATTTTTGCAAAGGACTTGCCATATAATTTGAACAACCTATTATTCTGTAATATACAAGCCTTTGGGCCATCTTGGTCAATATACTAATGAAAGGGCTGTCAACATGAACATGTTAATGGCGATAATTAACAGTAATCGTTTTTACATAACAGTTTCGTTACGTCTCCATATGAGGCACTTGTGGGCATACTTATATTCGACATACCATATACAGCACTATTACCCTAGAGGGGATAGATTTGTACACTATTCAGTCACAGCTTTGCTCATTACTGTGTGACAGCATATTTTTTCACATAAACACAAGAGTCCAGTGTATCTCCACTGGAGTGCCAGAGTCGTTCCTATCTTGCAGAAGCCCTACACTCAATGTCTCAGACATCAACAACTACAGACTGGTATCACTCCTCCTGTTCCTCTCGAAAATTCTTGAACGTGCTGTCTACAACCTTTCTCATACGGAATGACTTACAGGATCACAACCAGTCTGGCTTCAAAGCATCACACTGCATAGAAACTGCCCTGATAGCTGTTTCTGAGAAGCTTCATACTGCCAGAGCAGCCAAACTTTCATCGGTTCTGATCCTCCTTGACCTTTCAGCAGCCTTTGACACAGTCAACCACACGATTCTGCTTTCTGTCCTCTACAGCCTTGGGATTACAGTCTCAGCCTGGCAGTGGCTGGTTTCCTACCTGGAGGGACAATCATAACAGGTATTGCGGAGAGCATCCACATCTGCACCACATGCTCTTACAACTGGAGTTCCACAAGGCTGTTCTGGGATCTCTTCTTTTCTCTCTCTACACTCATTCTCTCTGTGAAGTTATAACCTCGTGTAGCTTCTCAAATCACTGTTACGCTCAACTCATCCTCTCCTTTCCTCCAACAAATGTGCAGGTCTCCACATACAACAGAGCGTGTCTGGAGAGCATCTCGTCATGGATAACAGCTTAACATTTGAAGACTGAGCTGCTTTACATTCCTGGAGACAGGTCCAACTGTCAAGATCTTGTCATCTGCAAGGTAAAATCATCCATCTCACTCTCTGAGAATGGAGTAATCTTTGATAAAAAAAAAAAGCTGAGCTTTTCTGCAACATCAGGAGAATACAGCCCTTCCTTTCCAGAGAAACCTTGTCCAGTCTCTTGTTGTATCAAAACTGGATTATTGCAGTGCTCTTCTGGCAGCATGTCTGGTTTTCAAAGTTTTCTCGCGTCCCTCCACTGTTACATTCTCTTCAGTATCTCCTTGTAGTTGCCCACATCAGATATATAACTCTGATGATTTACATTTACATTTACAGCATTTAGCAGACGCCCTTATCCAGAGCGACTTACAATTGATAAAATCTTACAACCCAAGCCTTGCTCAAGGACCCAACAGTGGCAGCTTGGCTGAAGTGGGATTTGAACCCTGGACCTTTTGGTCCATAGTCCAGTACCTTAACCACTAGGCTACCACAGTCCCTACCTGTGATGATCACCAACAATGCAAAAATGGATCAGCTTCTTTTAAACTAAAGGGTGTAATGTAACCCCATTCTGTACCTTATACCCTTTGAGATGTAAGCATGGCTTGACTGGACCCAGACTCTTCTCTGTACTGGCACTCAGATGGTGGAATGAATTCCTCTTTATGTCTGAATGGCTGAAGGTGAACTCACACTAGGCGATCTGTACCATGCCTGAGCATGTTTGACCCCCAAAGTGTGGTTCGTTTGGCTACTGTGATCTCACCGTACTGTGCCCGGAGTTCAGCTGGACTTGGGCAACGTACGAATGTAGTGTGATCACTAGCCGTGCCTGAGCACGGAACACAACGTTAACTGCCTCCATAAAAATTATTATACATTATTACAAAATTATTATAGCACAAGTAGCCGAAAATATCTGCATACTCAATAAATCTGTAAGGGGTATGAGAGGGCTGTGGGTCAATGCCCAAAACAAGTCCAACAAAATCCACAAAGTAAGTACAACCATAAAGTACATTGTGCTATGCAAGCATATCTTTAAGGTAGTATCGTAGTGATGTAAGCGTGCTTGGGCCCAGAATGTTTAAGCGCCATGTGAGCACAGGCCAGCAGGGAGTAGTGGGCATGCTCTGGCACAGTACAAGGCAACCGGCAAGAGTGAGAGCATACCCTGGGTCTCTTGTAGTCTTTAAAAGGTGACTAAAGGCTTACCTTTTCATTCAGCACATACTGTACGTGAAGATTGAAACCACACTTACACAGTAAAAAAAAAAATCTCATTCATGATTGTTTGTGCCTTTATCTACATCAAATCCTGCCAGGGTTCTGGTTGGATTGTGTTCTTGGGCTGTTGCTTATTTGTATTAGCATGAGGTAATGTCTACTGAGAAGAATACAAAGCACTTCTGTAAGCTGGTTTGGATAAGGGTGACTGCTAAATGATGTAAATGTAAATTTTGACAACAGCCATGGCACATGAGATAACAGCTTACACATCCTGCTTCTCATAGTACCTACTGAAAAGAATACTTTACATTAAGAAGGTATCGTTCTGATAATTGCTACAATTTTTTTTACGTATTATTTATTAGGTAATAAACACATTTTGTTGAATCTTATTTTCTCTTATCATATGATTATGTAGTGCTAGACAAGCAAAAAAATGTAATTAAAGGCAATTAATGAGATAAAACCGATGCTATTAACACAATTACATTAACAAATACACAGTTGCTTGAGAGCATTAATTAATGAATGCAAGTACATGACATTATACATGAATCTTTCATGAGCATGGCTGTGTCCTACAGGTGATACATTACAGCGACAGATAGTCATCTAAAGTCTGTGTACGTTATATGTTGAAAACAGTTATCTTTTCTACCAGGGGCATCACCAAACGTACTTTACTTTGATGCTTCAATTCATTCACGAGAAATCACGAACTGTGTTCTCCATTCCTCATCCATGGCAGAGTAACACCCACTTTAGTGTTAAATCACTTAATCTATTTCGTATTAAACAGGCTTATTTTCATGCACAGTTGTGCCCCTACAATATATTGGCATGCAGAGAAATTCTGTTTACACCCCCGAACCACAAGTAGTCTAGAAACACTTCTGCCCTCACATTGCAACTGTTTCTCACAGATTGGCACAAGAAATAATTCATTCATTCACTTTTCTTCCACTTGATCCTGGATAAACTGAAATAGCAACTGCAAGCCATGACCTCTGGTCCTACATCAATGCCTTACCTCACAGTCATATTCCACAATGTAGAGGACAACCTAATCATAACTGTGAGGTAGCAGCAAGTGGAGGACAGATTCCATGTTTTTTACATACTTTTTGGTTGCCCTCAAACGTCTGATTGCTTAATAGGGTATTTTCTTTCCCTGCCACAGGTAGAAGATACTTCAACTGAAGGACAAACATACAATAAACAGAAAAAAAGGCAGTTTTTTCAAAAGTCATCCTTCAACCATGTTCAATATGTGACAAATCAAATCTAGAGGTCTATCCGGTTCAATCTAATACCTTCCAATTGTGAACAAACACATATTGCCACATGGGGTTCACTGCAGCTCGACTAGCCCTGAATCTCTTCCTCTGATTAATATCTCTTTTTATGGCAATGGCATGGGGGCCATTTTTTGTAGGTTGAAAGGTCCTATTTTACAGTTGTTTGGGGACATGAAGGAGAGTTATGGGCTTGTGGTGTAATTGCTCTCAAAGTACCCCTTGATGCTGTAGTAATAATTGCACAGGCCACCCCTGGCCATGCTGGTCTGTCTTCCCAGCAAGAAGCTTCTTCACTAGGTCATCCTTGCTCTAGATTTGCCCCACCCAATTGGTTTGGTATGTCAAACCCTTTTATCTAGCTGATGCATTAATCATTTCTCTGGACGCTGTTAACTGCAATCATGGCGATTACCTGAAAAAGTTCAATCACCAGTAAAATGTCAGTAAATGATAGTACTGGTACAGTTGTGGTCTGTGCATTAAACATATTTAGTGCTTTAGTAAAATGAACATTCTATACAAGAAAACACTATACACTCACCAGCCATGAACTTTATTATGTACACCTTGCTAGAACTGGGTTGGATCACCCTTTTTTCACCATTTTTCGTAGCAAGGTGCTGGAACCATTCCTCAGAGCTTATGATCCACGTTGACATGATAGCATCACACACTGGCTGCAGTTTTGCAACTCTCCCATTCCACCACATCCCAAAGGATGGATTGATATGATTACATGATTGATATGATGGGAGTGGCCAGTGTAGTCTTCTGCTGTTGTAGCTTCAAGGTACCAGTGAAAATAAACCGTCAGTGGCTGAAGGTTGTGCAGAAACACATGCCAGGAGATGTTTAAAAACTGGGGAACTGGGCATGCCAAACTGGGAGATAAAAAAGCTATAGTTTGTGTTTTTGTGAGAATGAACAGACTAGAATGCACTTAGATAAACATACAGTCACTGTTTTCACCATTATTCCCCAGGCTTTCAGCTATATTCCACCAGATATGTTCTTTAATATCCATCCTTTTATAGTCAGTGGCTTGTCATATAAGCCCTTGTGCTCTGCTGCTACCAGGATGAGGTGTTCTGCTTGACAACCGAGCTCTGATTGGTCAGCCTGATTTTAATGTATCTGAACAATGCAGAAATTAGAACAAGCTCCAATTAAAAATTTTACACAGCGCTGCAGTCCATTAGTTTCGGACTCAGTGTGAAGGACGGAATTAATATACATGTATTCCTTTTCAAAGCTTGACGTGTGTTTTTAAGTCCATAAAAATCGGACTCAGTGTGAAAAAGTCTTGAAGAAAATGCTTGTTATACATGCTGGATAACTTTAACTGCTGTACAAATTTTGTGTGACGCAAATCCCTGCCTTTATTTTTACACAGGATAGAATTAATGTGACTATCTTGGAATGGGATTTTACCTTCCCCTTTATGGTGCTGTTTGAAAAGAAAACACTACACTACTAAGGCCTGTAGGAGTTCAGACACGTGTAGCCATGGACGTAGTTCCCCTGGAAACAATACAGCTAGTATTTACTGTAGCTAATAAACAGGCTGGAGATTCATTTTCAATACCTTTTTTGTCATCCTCCATTAATTACTGTTTCAATACAGGTATACAGTTACAGTAGCTGCTCAAGCAACCCAACAAAACACTAATGACTAAAAGGAAGCACGATCTCTGCTCTGAAAGAAGATGGGAAGGTTCAGGTTGGTATCAACATGCGAGAGCATTTGTTTTTGTTGACGGGCAGGAAATGGGCAGGAAAATGACTCTGTGTACATCTTTAGCACAACCCAATTAAGCTAATCATTGTGTAAATTGGCTTGATTATTGCCTTTGTCAGCAGTGCTTCACCAAAGGTGCTGACGATTTAAAGCATTCTAAATAAAGCTGAGTGACCCCACTGCTGTCAGCCAATTGTCCCTGGTTGAGGTAATCAAGAAGTAATCATGTCATCGCCATCAGATTTTTAAGCAGTGGCTAACACTTTCCAGTGTCTATGCCTTGCTTGTATTGCATGGCCGTTGACATGGACCTGACATTACATAAGTCACAGTCTTTTTATGCTTCTGTAATGTAAATATAAAGGGTATTTTCACAAGAAAACTGCATGCAAACATCACATAAATGCGTCAGAGATATAGCTGAAAACACAAGCGGAATGCTACACAGCATCCCTAATGCCTCCACATTTTTAATTCATGGAAATTCATAGTATTTATAGAAAATGTTGTTATAACCAGTTGTCGGAGAAAGCTGTAAGACTTAAGAGGATGGTATAATGGACCTGATACTTTTGTTTGATGGAATTCAAAAACGCATTAATAGACAGTATTAGGAACAACACAGAAGGTCAGCCAGATCAAACAGAGACTGTGAATGTGAACCAGTTCATATAGTTATAGGCTCTTTAACTCCTGCCTCTGCACGTGGAAAGCAGCATTGATTGGCAGTTGAGGGACCAGCTCCAACATCCAGATTTAAAAGACATTTTTGTTTCCTATTAACAATGTATTGTAACTTTGAAGACCTTAGTCATTAAAGCGAATGGATGCTGACATTATGGTCATTAAATGGCACTTACCTATATTGCAGTATCTCGTTGAGTAATACATAAATTCATATTACAATAGGAGGACACAAACATACAGTAAAAACAAATCTCAAAAGAAAATGTCCACCCCATTAAACAACACACCCAGGAAACAAACAAACTCATAAAATTTCATGGCCACATTAGAGATACAGGACTGTTATATTTACAATATATTGCTACTACATTTCCCAAACCGTCTTGTGCTTTTTCATCTCAAATCAAGATGGATGATCACCATGGAGAGACAAAACTCTGAATGCTTCCACTGTGGCTGTACGCACTTATGTGGCTCAATTCAACAGATCAAGTTTTCAGGATGCCAGCTTGGATCATATTTCATTATAGCAGAAGCTATTTAGTAAATAGGACTGTGGTAGCCTAGCGGTTAAAGTACTGGACTCTGGCCCAGAAGGTCCAGGGTTCAAATCCCACCTCTGCCAAGCTGCCACTGTTGGGTCCTTGAGCAAGACCCTTAACCCACAACTGCTTGGATTGTAAGATTGTACCAATTGTAAGTCGCCCTGGATAAGGGTGTCTGCTAAATGCTGTAATAAACCATATTATTCACTGATGAGCCAAAACATTATCACCACTCACAGATGTCGATTATCTTATTACAACTGCACATGCCAAGATTTTGGATATATTACAAAGTAAGCACACAGTAATATGGTAATTCTCATAGCCTGTTGGATGGATGCAGGAGAAATACTTGGGTGTAAAACCCGAGCGATTTTGACAAGAACCAAATCGCTATGGCCAAGTGACTGAGTTGGAGAATCTTCAAAACAGCAAGGCTTGTCGGGTACTCCTGGTCAGCAGTGGTAAGTACCTACTGACAGCTGTCCTTGGAAGAACAAACCACAAATTGGTGACAGGGTGTTGGGAACCCAAGGCTCATTAATTGAGGAGGGAAACAAAGGTCTCATCTGGCCCAAGTTGACAGAAGGTCTTGAGGAATGCCACAATACAGTGAATCTCGCAGATGTATGTCAAAAATCACAACTGATCCAGCTCACCTTGCACACCCGTTCCGTAGCTTCTCTCTGGCAGGAGATACTGACTGTTCACTCGGACCTTAATTGTCTATTCATCAATTGTCCATTTTTGTGTGAGACAGTTATATATCCCCGTGAGGACCAGGGATAGAAAGATGACATTTGTGTGTCCCTTGTGGGGACATCATGCTGGTCCCCATAAGGATATTTTTTGCTTCTTTTTTTTGACAAAAACTGTGATTCTCTTTTGAAAAATCAAAAAAGACAAAATATTTGCTTTAGGTTACTATGATTAATATTAAGATTAGGTGTAGCTGTAGCATTAATTAAGCTATAGTAATATATGTCAATAGCAAGTTCCCAGTATGATGTGTTTAAGTCAAGTCAAGTCAGATTTATCTATATAGCGCTTTTTACAATGTCTCAAAGTAACTTTACAATTTTAGATTATCTCCTAATAAATATGGCCAATTATGGCTCCAAATTGAGCAAACCTAGGGTGACAGTGGCAAGGAAAAACTCCCTAAGCGTTATGAGGATGAAACCTTGGGAGGACCAAGACTCAAAAAGGGGCCCAACCTCCTTGGGCGGTGTAGATGATGAATGTAAGAATCAAAATAATTTATCTGAACTAATAAGTCTTGGAGTCATAGTTCAAATAAAATGTAAAATATGCACATCGGCATTAAGTAGTCCGATACACAGAGTCTCTCTAGGATCTTGAGTCTAAGCAGGAAAGTCCTTGGCGGCACTTTGAGTGTTTGTGCACCAAATAACTATGCTAACCCCTGATCACTGTAGCAGGTGCCTAAAATCAGATTGGAAGAAGGTCACCGGGTCCAGTCATTGGACGACCGAGTATGTGTGCGCTGTTTACCTAGAGGAAATGATGACACCAGGATACACTGTGGGGAGAAAACAAACCGGTGGAGTTAGGGTGATGCTCTGGGTAATGTTCTGCTTGAAAACCCTGGGTCTATGTCTACATATGGATGTAATTTTGACACATGCCACATACCAAAACATTACTGCTGACCAGGTGGTCATATTTTTTTCTACCTGGAGCAAACAATCTGGGGTCTAAATTCACTGGTGCTTGAAAGTAAACCCTTTTTTCCCTAAACGTTTCTGCATAAATCTGACATAAAACATCATCAGATTTTCACACATGTCCTAAATGTAGATAAAGTGAACCCAGTTAAACAAATGAGTCAAGTAATATATGCATTTTCATTTTTTTTCCTGTAGATATTTAGGAGGTAAGTGATCCAATATTACATAACTGTGAGGGGCAAAATTATATAAACCTCTACCATTAGGAGTTAATTTGAAGGTGAAATTAGATTCCATTGAGACCAAAATATAAGTTTTAGGTTTAAATAAGAAACACTATATATATATACACACACACACACACACACACACACAGTGTGTGAAAAGGTATTTGCCTCCGTCCTGATTTCCTATTTTTTGCATGTTTGTCACACGTAAGTGTTTCAGAACTTCAAACCAATTTAAATATTTTTCAAAGACATCACAAGTAAACACAAAATGCAGTTTTTAAATGAAGGTGTTTATTATTAAGGGAGAAGACAATCCAAACCCACATGGCCCTGTGTGAAAAAGTGATTGCCCCCCCTTGTTAAAACATAACTTAACTATGGATTATCACACCTGAGTTCACTGTCTCTAGGCCTGATTATTGCCACACCTGTTCTCAATCAGAACATCACTTAAATAGGACCTGCCTGACCAAAAGATCCTTAAAAGCTACACATCATGCTGAGATCCAAAAAAATTCAGGAACAACTGAGAAAGAAAGTAATTGAGATCTATCAGTTTGGAAAGGGTTATAAAGACATTTATAAAGCTTTGGGACTCCCAGCGAACCACAGTGGAGAAACCCATTATCCCAAAGTGGCGGAGAACATGGAAAACAGTGGTGAACCTTCCCCCAGTATTGGGCCGGCACCGACTAAAATTACCCAAACCCCAAGAGTGGCCAGCGACAACTCAATCCAAGGAGGTCCATAAAAGACCCCACAACAACAATCCAAAGAAACTGCAGGGCCCTCACTTTGCCTCAGTTTAGGTCCGTGTTCAAATGCCTCCACCATAAGGAAAGAGAATTGGGGGTGGGGGGGGGTGGGCAAAAAATGGGCCTGCATGGGCAGAGTTTCCAAGGACGAAAAACCACTGGCTGAGCAAAAATAACATTAAAGCTTCGTCTCAATTTTTTCAGCCAACACCAAACCCCAAGCCTTTTTGGGGAAAACATTCTGTGGCTAATGAGTACAAAGGTTGAACTCCTTTGAAGGTGTGTCCCATGTAGATCTGGGTACAAGTAACACAACAGCCATTTCAAAAGAAAAAGAACATTATAGCACAGTAAAAATATGGTGGTGGTAGTGTGATGGGTCCTGTTGCTGTTTTTTTTTTGGCTGCCTTCAGGACCTGGAAAGACTTGCTGTGTATAAAAAATGAGGAAAGGAGAGGGAGGGGGAAAAATGCATTCCTGCTGGTCTACCAAAAAAATCCTGAAGGAAGAATATCCGGCCATCTGCCCATCTGCAGCCACATGATCCAAAACACACCCAGCAAGTCCCACCTCCCGAATGGTCTGAAAAAAAAAAACAAAACGAAGACTTTGGAGTGGCCTATTTTTTAAAGTCCTGACCTGAATTCTGTTTTGGATGCTGTAGCATGACCTCAAAAGGCGTTCATCTTCGAAAACCCTCCAATGTGACTTTGCAGAATTACAAACACTTCTGCAAGATGAGTGGCCAAATTCCCTTTAAAAAGACTCATTGGAATTATCACACAAATGCTTTTTTGATAAAAATTGGTTTTGAAAAAAAAAGAAAAGAAAAAAAATGTTTCCGAACCACTTAAGTGTGACAACACGCATATTTGTGGATTTTAAATATAGACAATTCTAAGGGGGGGGGGGATAACGTGTTTCCTCACCATAATGACGCCCCTCTCCCTCGATGCTCTCGGTCGTCCAATTTTGGATATGTTGTTTTCACAGACTCTTTTATGTTAATTACTTAAACTTCTAAAAACGAGTTACGGGTGCTTTAATATTAAGAAAGTTTGCCTTCTAAACATAAGCGCAGAATCATGGGCACAGGTGAGTGGGAGGGGATCGGAGGTTCAACCTTCAGGGAAGGAGGGAAACGCCCAAGAGGGGGAGGGGGCGAGTGGGTGGTTGGAAACGAGGAGATGCCTCCCTTCGAGCCCAAAAGGTGGGCGTCCGAGAAATGCGGGGGGTCGTAACACTGACGGAAATCTTCCGTTAAAGTGTATTATGAAGGGGGGTATGCGCACCCCCTCCCCTCGTTTCGGTTTGCCACCCTTCATGGCGGTTGTGTGTACGAGGGGGGGGGGTTTCCATGTCCCATCTTGGTAAATTATCGTTCATAAATATTGTCTCCATGGTGCTTTTAAGTTTAAAAATTGGAAGACCAGTGAAAAGAAATGAAATATTGATTTTGTTAACACACGCATAGGCCAGGCTCAAGTTCCCCCTGAGCTGTATTCATAAGCGTGCTGTAGGAAAGGGCAATAGAAAAGCAAACAGTGAAACAGAGCAAGGGCTCCCATTTATGGATGACTGGAAAATAATTTGGGATGTGGTTATGAATGATTTGTCAGAGACCCTGGTATAATATAACAAAATTACGGGTACTCAGTGGCATAATGTGAGATACTGAAGTGGGCCAGACAACGGATGATTCAATAGTCTTATTAATTTTATAAGGGATTGTTTTTTCTTTAAAAGAGTCAAGGTAATCAATATTTTTTCCCGGACCAATAATGGTGCACTTGACCGTTACCAGCCTCCTTTACACGCTTAACTTTCCCTCAAAAATTGGGCAGTTGCCCGCCGCCTTAAAAATGGCGGTGCGCCTAATTATTTAAATTCCTATACATTTCTTTGTGTTTGGTGGGGGTTGTGTGGGTTTGCTTGTCCTTTTCTCCCTAGACCGGATGTAAGATGGGTAACAAAACAAGAATAAACCAAGGCCACGGAACAACGTGCCTCTCCCTACCCCTTCCTTTACCTCCAAAATGTTTTTTTAGCACGGCCCTTGGTAATTTTACTAATGATTTCCGCTGGTTCCAAGCCGTCGTTCGCAAGCATAAGCGGAGTAAATACGGTATGTGCTTCAAGCATTAGGGGTAACGATTGCAATTCATGTCATGGTCCATTTTCTAATCCGGATTTTCCAAACACAACGCTATCCGTCACAGCAGTTTACAACATGGTCAAATAGAGCAGCTTTGTGAGAGAAATTCAAATTAACGAATCAATGGTACGGAAAGTGGAGGAGCAAAAAGACGCCCTGAGCCAGGTAAAGACAACAACTTGAGCTTCCCGAGGGAACTTAAGAGTTTGTTTTCAATTTTAATCGTCCTTATAACCCGGTGCGCCTTTAATGTCTGAAAAAATATACCCGTTAGCAGCCGATCGTTTGATATGCGGGGCTTATAATAATCCTGTTGCGCTTTATGGTTCCCGAAAAATACGGTAAACAAAGATAGCTAAATCAGTGTGTAACAGTAATGAGGTACTACGCCATTTTATTCAAGTAACTGTACTTATATAACTATTTTAATGTATTTTCCATTTACTGTGAGTATTTTCCTACTTTACTTAAGTTTTTTTATTTCTAATTTTTTTGACACTTTACTTTGACTCACTAGATTTTGAATCTAAAAAATGTCCTACTTTCCAACTTAGGGGTTGTGGCGATATATATAGTCTAATCTAGCGATAAGAACCTTAAATTGTTTTCTTGAACAATGTGCGAGCTTGAACATTTATTGAGTGGTGTCACTCACTTTGCAAAAACAGCCCAAACACCACCTTAAGAGTTTCATCATTGATGCCATGTAAGGTGCCTAGCAAGCACCACAGATCCAAGCTAGCGTTTCTAACTACCTAAAACCATATGGCCTGAAGTTTAAAAATGAGTGACAAACTGGCTCCAGGAGACAAAATACAGACCACCAACAAAATCAACAGACTATGTTTGAATAAAGAATTTTTTAATTTGTTTAGACGTCATTCTGCAAAACAAGGTCCGAAATCGTTTGCCATAAAGACAAGCTCAACAACTAACCTTATTTCGATTCAACCATCCCTGAAGAACTAAACCACCCCACACAGAATATTAAGAATAAATGACAACTACTTATTAGCTTGTCCATGACAGCTTAAACCAAGCCCAGGTACCAGCAAATAAAAAAACACACTCGCAAACACTTTTAACGGAATCAATTTCAGCCAAAAAAAATGCCTTATGACAATAAAAGCAACAGATGGCAAGACATAACTAATGGTGTCGCCAAGTACACAGCAAAAGCCGGATGCCGAAATTCCAAGTATTTTTGGGAAGGGTGGGTTTCAAACAACTTTTTGAATAATTTAGACCCAAGATATAACCCCAACCAAAGTAATCGTCTAAGGATCGTTATCAACAAATCCCCTTTTTCTGTCAATATTGCACACCTCTATTCCAGCTTCCACTACATTTTATGAATAATCCTTTTTGGTTTTAATTTATTTATTTTTGAAGTGGGAAAAAACACTGTAAAGCAACTCCTTCTAAAATAAAAAATAAAATCTTAAAAAGGTGAAAATGGTCATTACCTACCGCAAAAACATCAAACTACCAACACAAAATGTAATTCATTATAATAATTGTTAATAATTAAATTCCTTATATAGACATTAAGTAATATATGTAAACTCAGTTGTAGCCTTCTTTCAGTCCTTTACTTAAAGCATGTAAACATAACCATCATCTACAAAAACAAAATTAGTTATAATGCCTAAACATGTACAGCAATTTAGAGCAAGACACCCCTTGAGATCCAGAGCGACTTACAACAAACTGATACAGTCTTACAATCCAAGCAACCTTGGTGGGTTAAGGGAATTGCTTCAAGGACTCAACGTGGGCAGCTTGGCAAGGTGGGGATTTTTGACCCTGGACCCTTCGGGTCCGAGAATGAACTTCTGGTCCAGAGTCCAGTACCTTAACCGCTAGGCCCCACACCATAGTCCCATGAAAAGAGCCCCCATTGCAGTCCCCCTAAAAGAGCCCCCAACTGTGAAATGGATAATAACAATAATAAATTAAAAAACACAACCAATAATCATGCAGGGGGCCTGTCAGAACCACAATAGCCTGAATCTTCGTCAGGCCACTGCGGGTGGGCCCCCCCCCCCCACCTATTTCTGAATTTGCAAAGACCCCCTAAAGCAAACAGCAAATCCCTAATTCCACTATCAGCTATTAAGAGAATAGGGTTCAGTGCTTTGGAAACTACAGCCAACGAATTATTTCACACTAAAGAAAAAAGGATTGAAAGTTTTTAAAAAGAAACAACGATACAAGCAATAGTAATGTAACTTTATCACCATACTACATGACAGTTAACTTCTTTTAATTTTAATACTTAAGTACATTTCAACTCAGTACTCCGAGTAGAATTCTTTAATGTCGAGTTCAGCTTTTTATTGGAAATAAAACTTCTTAGCAGTATCTGCATTTTTTCAACGGTAAGTATGGAACTTCTTGGAACTTCATCCGTCCACTTGGTGCACAATGCTGTGTCAAACCTTAACCCAAACATACACTATTTCAATGTGGTTGTCTTGAGTCCCCTTGAAAGATCTACATTTCCTGAACTGTTTTTTATATCTGAATGGATACGTAAACTTGGTTATGTTTTCTCCTAATGAATTTGCTAGCACTTATGAGGTTAATAAAAGAGATGTTTAAGCAATAGTAGAGGTTCCCCCTGGAGGTGTCCAGGTGAGGTTGCTTTTGGTGACAGAATGAAATGAAAAATGGAACGTATAAGAGGGATTATGTGGTCTTGCAACTTAAAATAAAAGGCCATATAACCCATCAGCTGTTTCAAATCAGTGTCCATACTTGGACTTTTGTACTAAGGGCGACAAACCTTTCCTAGTCCACGATCACACAATTTGCAACTTTGGTTTTTAATTCCATTCATTCCTATGGCCAGTCAAATCTGATCATCAGATCTGACCAGTCCAGACCTGAAAAGTCCAGATCAGATCTATCACAAGATGTGCAATGTCCTGTTAATCTGGAACAACACCATGCAAACCGTATCTCAGTCAGATTGGACAAAGAAACAATAGTTTAGAAGTTTTCCTCAAGCCAAATGTAAGCTAGAGTCCCCCCTTACCAAAGCAGGCCCTTGGCTAGCCATTGGGATCTCCGTGTAGAGGACATGTTTTTTGGAACAGCTCTTGAAGGAGCCATAACCAAGGGTAACCCCTCAACTGTCTCCCTCTCATACAAAGGAGGCAGCGCTCTACTCCCAAGGCTTCTAAAGATTTTGCAAGAGCTTTCTTCACCCCTGTCCCACAGAGAGTAAATTCAGTACCGGTCTGTGTTTTTTTTGGAAGCAGGAGCTCGGCCCTTGTAAAATGGCAATCTGTTTTTACCAATCGGTTTTTATGTGGTGTAAATCCTCACCTACAGTCATGAATAGGGTTGATATCGTTTTTGCATTATATAGTTCCTGTTTCTGATTATTGTCCAAAAACAAAAAACAAAAATTGATTCCGGTTTTCTCTTTTTCGATTCCAAAATGGGTGAAAATGTGTGGGGGGGGCAATATTTTAAAATATAAACAATATCATTATTTTTCATTGGGGGGGCCTCCACGAGAAAGGGGCTATCGCAGGCTGGTTTTGTAACTGGATATGCCCTAGAGGAGGCCTGTCCTGTTGGAGCTGGGCTGATCTAAAACATTTTAAAACCTGAACAAAGCCTTTAAACGTGGTTTTTAATGGTAACTACAACAATGGCCTGGGCAAACCATATTTTCTCCTCAATTACTACTACTCATAACTTGTTCTCTACTGCTGAACATGATGAACCTGTGATCAAAAGCAAAAGTAATCATTTTTACGTTAAGCTTTTTTTTTTCTTCCCATGTAAACCTATAAAGTAAAAAGCTAACGTGTTAAATATTACTTTTCCTTTTGGACCATATTTGTTTATTTTCAACAGTACAAAAGCACTTATAACCAGTAGTTAACTGAAAAAACCTAGTCATTGTTTTTTAGTACATTAAGCCACGTTAAGCATTTTAGACTCGCCTGGCCTAATGCCCTTTTTTTAGGCCTAGGAGACCAACAAACAGTTTTGATCCTGGTACCTGCCTGAAGCTCAATATCACATGCTTTAGAAATGTTTTTGCCATGTTTTGAGGTGGGAACCCTCCTTTTACGACAATCAACTTTCCAACTTTCCACACATACCTGCAATTTTAAAAGACTTTTCCATTTTCTTTCCGGAAAAAGAGTCTCAAAGAGAAAAAGCAAATTTTGAGTGCTTTTGAGTATCCATCTTTTCCACTAAAGCTCCAGTGTGTGTAACATCAAAACAAAACTCTGTGATGAGGTTATGTTGGATTACACCATACAACTGTCCCTGGCAAAAGATTCGTGCCTGCTCCACAAACATATTCTTTGCAACTAATCAATGGCCGTGTATTTGAAGCTAAAATGCATTAGTAGGAACAGACAAGTGGAAACAGAAATTCTATTTTTTTTTTTTTTATAATAAACCCAGTCCTAGGAATTTTGGAAATTGGAAACTGGTTTCAATACCCAACCCTAGTAATTTGAACTTTGGGGGTAGTGGAACCAAAAAGAGTTAAGAGTAAAACAAAGTGCAAAAAAATTTGACATAAACAGAGGGTTAAAAATACAGCCTTGTAAACTGTATTAGTCCTGGATTAAAAAAAAAAAAGTTACAAGGTAACAATCTAAGCAAATTAAAAGGTTTAAGGAAACCCAACCAGTGGCTTAACCTCTGCCATTCAATCACACACAAACCAAAATTTCTTCTTTTCTTCCTCCATTACAGTTAATGGGTTTTTTTTCCTTTTTTTTTTTTTTTTTTTTTTTTTTTTCCCCCTTTTCTTTGACCTTCCCCCTGCCCATGGTCACCTTTTTGCCTTGCTAAGTAAAGGTTTGTGAAGGTTAGATGTTTGTAATGCTGCCCTCGAGATAATATTCCTTTTGGTTACAAAAGCAAACCATACAAAATTTTTTGACTTGAACTTTTTTTAATATTGAAAAATGTATTTCATTTTTTTTTTGTGTTTTTTTTTTTTTTTTTTTTTTTTTTTTGTTACCAAAAAACCCAAAAAAACAAACATGTTTTTTTTCTGAGTTTTATCAATCTTACTCCTCAATTAGGGCATTTTAAGTAAAATGCCTGAATCACAATGACAAGTTTTTTGTTATAAAAGAAATGAAATTTGGTCTGAAAAACAAAATGTAACATATGTCCCAAAGAGGAATTTCCCGGAAAAAAAAAAAGGCCAATCCATTTTTATTGCTGAATGTAATATAATATGTGTGTAATATATATATCACCAACACAACACATTGGTCTTTCTCAAAAAAAATTAGCATATTGTGATTAAAGTTTAATTCTTTTTTTCCGTAATGTGTAAGGATAAAAATTAAACTTTCCATATAAATTTTAATATTCATTCACACCAAACGAAATATTTCAAGTCTTTTTTATTGTTTTTATACTATGAAATTTTTGGGGCATACAGCTCATGAAAACCAAAAATTCCCTCACAAAATTAGCAATATTCATGAAAAGGTTCTCTAAAAAACGAGCTATTACCTAATCATCTGAATCACAAAAAAAAAAAAAAAATCAACTAATTACTCTAAACACCTCAAGAGATTCCTGAGCGCTTTTTGGAGAAAATCCCAGCCTGGTTCATTACTCAAAACCGCAATCATGGGTAAGAACTGCCGACCTGACCCCCCCCCCCCCCCCCCCCCCCCCCCCACCCCCCCCCCTGCTGTCCAGAAGGCCATCATTGACACCCTCAAGCAAGAGGGTAAGACAGAGAAAAAAATTTCTGAACGAATAGGCTGTTCCCAGAGTGCTGTATCAAGGCACCTCAGTGGGAAGTCTGTGGGAAGGAAAAAGTGTGGCAGAAAACGCTGCACAACGAGAAGAGGTGACCGGACCCTGAGGAGGATTGTGGAGAAGGGCCGATTCCATATATATATATATATGTTTGATATTTCAATACATTTTCTACCACTATTTCTTTATTATCTTTATTACAGTAGGCATCAGATTTCTCTCATGGCACTCAGTGGAAACACCCATGAGATAAACAAACAGCTGTTGTGGTTGGTCGTACGTTGCATTTTAGCTCCAATACACACCCAGCACTGGTTTACGGCCAATTATTAAGTTCATGGCCATGATACCGATGGGAGAAGGAGTTCAATAAAGAATGTGACTTAAAACACACAGGTCTATCTTTGTGAGCCTTTATCAATACTTATTGCTTGTCTCTGGCCATTCCTTTCCATTCATACCCATGCAGTAAGTTTGATCATTCTTCATACCCTCCAGAGAATGTTTTTAGAATTTAGCATAAATTTAGATTTTAAAGCACAGTGAATCAAACTGCCTCTAATTAAGACTTGAATTGATCTTCTTTTAATGTGTGTGCAGTTGTGTTAATGGGTTTGAAGAAGTTGGTGTACCAATTTTAGAGGCCTTGTTCCCGTCATGTTCTTTCAGATTATCATTCCCTTCGATTTAATCTCCTATTTTTCATACAGTGCAGTGTGTACATTACTAGATGTTAACACCAGTTTGCTTGCCTCTATACTTTATTCAGCACACCGTGTCTGAAATTAAACCAAGACCACAGACTTGATTTACCAAGGTCTCAAAAAAACATTACTAATTTGCACTAGCTGTTATTGTGCATGCTGCAGGGTGACAACACATGCAATTAGCCAGCAAAAATGATATGTAAATTGAGTTTTTTGTTGTGTTAATTGCTCTCAGTATTCACAAGTTCAAATCTCAATGAGCAGGACCAAGAGAGTGGGACAGAACTCTGATGAAATCCCCCCAAATAATAATGAAATATAACTCTTATTAACACTACCAATATTCACATTTTAACACCTTGAGTTGGTTTAAATTATTATATGTAATATTAAACTTACCCTGCCATACAGTCAGGATGCAAAGAAAACACTGGTTAATGAACAGGATTGTATACTCATTGAAAAAAATAATGCACCCAGATAGAAATGTCAGATTGCTTTAAAACAGTTATGTCGCAGTTATGTCTCAGGCAGAAATGTAAATGATTACAGGTGTGGCCTGATTAGACACTGGGTCTTGCCACAAAACTGTTGAATGCTTCAATTTTGTCTTTGCTCTGGAGCGACAACCTGCCCCAACTGCTGGTGTGATGATAGGAGGGCTATCGCATATGACAGTAGTGATACGAGGGCCACTAACAAATCAGCAATGTGTGCAGGATATCCTGTAGCCAAGTGTTGCCTCTCATGGCAGGGCTTCCAACTGGCATTTTTCAGCAGGATAATGCTCGCCCACAAACAGCAAGGGTTTCCCAGGATTTTCTCCGCAAGATTGGAACACTTCCTTGGCTTAGCCGGTTCCCAGATTTATCGCCAATGGAGATATCGCCAATGCAATATCTGTGGGCAAATGTGTCATATAGGTTATATATATGTGTATTATATATATATATATGTGTCATATGATCTCTCACCAATAGGTACACTACCCAAAGGTAGCCTCTGAGAGCCATTCTATAGGGTGGGGGGAGCACTTTTACACCCTCTTGTGGCAAGACCCAGTGTCTAATCAGACCACACCTGTAATCATTTACATATCTGCCCAAGACATAACAGCATGCTGAGTTTTGCAGCAAGCTGACATTTCCTAGATAGGTGAATATTTTTTATTGAGCATATAAACTGAATTACAGTAGACACCAAAAGTCTGAAAGGACTATTGAGAATTATTCTGTTTTTCTTGAATGTGGTAAAACGGGAGATTCGCATCATAGATGTGCAGGCGACAAACCTGCAGTAACTGCATGATGCTGTCATGTCAGTATGGACCAAAATTTGTTAGATACTCATGTTTTGGGATGAATTTTTAGGACTGTGGTAGCCTAGCGGGTAAGGTACTGGACTATGGACCAGAAGGTCCAGGGTTCAAATCCCACCTCTGCCAAGCTGCCACTGTTGGGTCCTTGAGAAAGGCCCTTAACGCATAATTGCTTGGATTGTAAGACTGTACCAATTGTAAGTCGCTCTGGATAAGGGCGTCTGCTAAATGCTGTAAATGTAAATGTAAATGTAAGTTTAACCTAAGTTTAAGGTTAAGTTTAGACATAGCATATATTAGCTTTAGTCATATACAAGTCACCGTAAATGGCCATTAACTATAGTAATACATAGACTGTAATGTCACTCATGGAGAGGTTTTTTAGAAATGAATGTTTTTTTTTCCCAATAAAGGGGGGGGGGGGCAACAAGACTACAGTTTTTCATTTTGAAAAGGTAGACATCAATAGAAATCCAACTTTTTGGGCCCATCTATCACAAGACAATTGAGAATGTGGTTTTTTTGTTTTTGTTGCAGAAACATTTTCATGACACGGGTAGTATATTAGTCTCAAACATCAACTACAGTCCCAAAAGGGGAGGTCTTTCATTTCCCTTTGGGTTAAGCCTCAGATTCCCCCTGGTTAATTGAATGGTTTTGTGTTTTGTCTTTGTATATCGTCATGTTTAGTTTTGGTTTTTTTTGACTGTATGATGGTGCAGTTTTCACAGCATATGCCATAACCTTTGACCTATACAAGAAAACATGCCACCTTCAATGGCAGAAGTTTTTTGTGGTTATCCACACCCACAGGAACCATGGTGGGTGTAAACTTCCTTTAAATAACATTCCATGGCCCGAAAGTTTCATATAGACACGTCTTCCTAACAAGTTGATCACTGTTCTGTTATTGTTAAAGCTGAAATGTCCTAAGAGCAATAACAGCTTCCAAGTGATAAAGCAGCAGCCACCAATGATTCCTACACAATAAGATTGCCAGGTACTGAAGAACGTATTATCAAAAACTTTTTTCTTTTTCTTTTCCCTGCCGCTTACTTGCAACAGGGCTGGGGTGGTATATACTGGTTAAACCGGTACACAACCAGTGTTAATTTCCCATATGGGTATGCTTATTTCATAACCGGTGCTTAAGAAACACACAGCTCTATCTAACAAATAGGGCAGTAATTAAAATATAATATCAACAGCAATATAATAAATCTAATGCTTGTTATATAATATAATAACAGCATTCCTGGGGGTAAAGTTCGCTAGCCAAGTAGAATAATATACACCACAGCCTAGAAATAGTCTGTTAACAGCTGGAAAAGGCCTCGTCAGATTAAGTGTTATATATATATATTATATAATATAATATATATATATAAATGGATTTCGCCGGTTTTAAACATGAACCGCTTCATCAGTTTGGTCTCATATAATCGAATTTTTTTTGTTTTTTTTGTTTTTTCTGGGCCTTTCAACCACAACAATGAACCAGCACAGTGCTTTTAACTAACTTTAAAACCATACTTTAGTTCAAGGTCAGTTTTTTTTCAATAAATTTTCCCAAGTTTCAGGCACTCTGTGGTTTTGGGTTGTTAAGAGACATGTTTAAGGGTTTTTGTTTTTTGCTGACATGGAATTAGGAGGGAATCGTTTTATAAGCTTTTGCCTGTTTTGAGTGCTACTTAGACTTAGCTGGTCAACTAGATAGTCTCCTCCCTAATTAAAAACCCTCATTAACTGATGATTGGGGGGGGGGGGGGGGGGGGGACTAGGACCAACTATAAGGAGTCAGTGAATTCATTTTTGGGGGGGGGGGGGGGAAACACACCCATGTCCTCAACCATGAAACTTTGTGCTTGGGTGCTGTTTGGATTACATACATGGTGAAAATAAGCCGTGAAGGATCAACTCCAAAAACGATCGGAATAACAGATTTAATAAGATGTTTAAAACAGAATTACCCTGCTGAATATGCAGAGTTTGACAAAACAACTAAAGAGGCTAAAGCTAACGAGAGCGCAGAGCCAGGCACATCTTTTCTTAATGGAGCAAACCCACACACACATACACACGCATTTTATATATATAAATGGGGATGAAAGAGGATTTAAGTGATGCTGGACATAGTATGGTTGTTGGTGCTATAAACTGCTGATCTACTGGGATTTTCACACACAGCCATCTCTAGGGTTCACAGAGAATGGTTCAAAATCAGAGAAAATATTCAGTGAGCAAAAATTCTCTTGTTCAAAATGCCTTGTTGATGTCAGAGATCAGAGGAGAATCGCCAGACTGGTTTGAGCTGATAGAAAAGCAACATTAACTCAAATAACCACTCATTACAACCAAGGTATGCAGAATAGCATCTCTAACTACACAACACATCAAACCTTGATGTAGACAGGCTTCAGCAGCAGAGGACCACACCAGGCGCCACTCCTTTCAGATAAGATCAGGCAACTGTGCCTAGAACTTGCATGGGCTCACCAAAATTGGACAACAAAATAAAAATGTTGCCTGGTAAAATGAATCTTGATTTCTGCTGCAACATTCAAATGGTAGGGTCAGAATTTGGCAAACAACATGAAAGCACAGATCCATCCTGCCTTGCATCAACTCTTCGAGTTGCTGCTGGTGGTGTAATGGAGTAGGGGATGTTTTCGTGGCACACTTTGGGCCCCTTAATACCAACTTGGCATCATTTAATGCCACAGCCTACCTGATTATTATTGTTGTTCATCCCTTTATGGCCACATTGTACCCATCCTCTGATGACTACTTCCAGCAAGATAATGCAACATGTCACAAAGCTGAAATGATCTCGAACTGGTTCTTGAACATGATAATAAGCTGGAGGTGCAGCTGACAAATCTGCAGCAACTGCGTGATGCTATCATGTCAATATGGATGAAAATCTCTGTGGAAGGGTTCCAGGCCCTTGCTGAAGTTATGCCACAAAGAATTAAGGTAGTTCTGCAAGCCAAGGGGGTCCAGTATAATACATTTACATTTACAGCATTTAGCAGACGCCCTTATCCAGAGCGACTTACAATTGATACAGTCTTACAGTCCAAGCAACTGTGGGTTAAGGGCCTTGCTCAAGGACCCAACAGTGGCAGCTTGGCAGAGGTGGGATTTGAACCCTGGACCTTCTGGTCCATAGTCCAGTACCTTACCCGCTAGGCTACCACAGTCCATAATACCAGTAGAAACAAAGTGCTCAGTAAACAAAGTGTAAGTAAAATGATCAAATCATTTCACAACTTTTTCCACCTTTAATGTGACCTATAATCTGTACATCTCAATTGAAAAACAAACTGTCGTAATATATAAAAAAATAAAATAAATGTGGTTTAATAAGTGTGCATACCCTCTTATAATTGGTTGTGTAGCTATGTTCAGAATGAGCCAATCACATTCAAACTCATGTTAGATAGGAATCAGTAGACACCTTCCATCATTTAAAGTACCTCTGATTAACCCCAGATAAGTTCAGTTGTTCTAGTAGGATTTTCCTGACATTTTATTAGTCACGTCTTGCAACAAAAACCATGGTCCACAGAGAGCTCCCAAAGCATCACAGGGATCTCATTGTCAAAAGTCATCAGTCTGGAAAAGTGTGCAAAAGAATTTCCAAGGCATTAGATATACCATGGAACACAGTGAAGACAGTCATCATCAAGTGGAGAAAATATAGGACAACGGTGACATTAGAACAGGACGTCCCTCCAAAATTGATGAAAAGACAAGAAGAAAACTGGTCAGGGAGGCTACCAAGTGGCCTACAGCAACATTAAAGGAGTTGCAGGAATTTCTGGCATGTACTGGCTGTGTACTACATGTAAAAACAATATCCTGTACACTTCATTTGTCTGGGCCATGGGGCAGGGTGGCAAGACAGAAACCTCTTCTTACGAAGAGAAACCCGATCCAAGCCGGGCTAAATTTTGCATAAACGCATTTGAACTCTCCTAAAAGCATGTGGGAAAATGTGTTATGGTCTGATGAAACCAAGGTTGAACTCAAAAACAACACTGCACATCACCAAAAGAACACCATACCCCATCATGCTGTGGGGCTGTTTTTCTTCAGCTGGTACTGGGGCCTTAGTCAAGGTGGAGGGAATTATGAACAGTTCCAAATACCAGTCTATGTTGGCAGAAAACCTTCAAGTTTCTGCTAGAAAGCTAAAGATGAAGAGGAACTTCATCTTTCAGCAAGACAACGACCCAAGCATACATCCAAATCAACAAAAGAATGGCTTCACCAGAAGAAGATTAAAATTTTGGAATGGCCCAGCAAGAGCCCAGATCTGAATCTGATTGAAAATCTGTGGGGTGATCTGAAGAGGGCTGTACACAGAAGATGCCCCCGCAGTCTGACAGATTTTGAGAGTTTTTGCAGAGAATAGTGGGCAGATATTGCAGTCAAGATGTGCCATGCTGATAGGCTCCTACCCAAAAAGACTGAGTGCTGCAAGAACATCAAAAGGTGATTCAACAAAGTATTATTTTAAGGGTGTGCACACTACATTATTTTATTTTTTTATTTTTTACTTCTTCACCCTAAAGATTTCAAATTGTTTTTCAATTGAGATGTACAGGTTATTGGTCACATTAAAGGTGGTAAAAGTTCTGAAATGATTTACTTTGGTCTCATTTTTTTACATCACTAAACCTGGCATTTTAACAGGGGTGTGTACACTTTATATATTCACTGTTCTTGGCCATATGGTGCCATGTAATTTACAAATTCACACTTCATCTCATCCTATTCCGCAGGGTTGAGTTTTTAATATATCGCTGTTTAATAAAATGTTTTAATAACAGATAGTGACATCTTTTACACCAGGTTTATCTCATAGGTCATTATCATGTAGACATGCATGACGTTTTTGTAATCTGTGTGTAGACATCATCTTCTTGCCATATCATGGAATGAAAAAGATGTATGGAAGTGTCACTGTGGAAGCTCAGTGAATGGTCTTTATCAGGATGCTTCATACTCAGTTAGGTTTAACTGGAAATGTTATAACAGACCCAGAGCTGCGATTACAAGGAAACTGTACTGCCTCCAGGATAATCACATAAAGACTGTTTTCCTTTCAGCTTCCTTCTGGATCACACTCTCTAACTCTACATATAATTTTGTATCAGACAATTCATTGTAACTGCATGTAGATAAAAAAAAATACCCATATACATTGTTATGCTTCAACTTCATTGTATAGTGTGTACACTTACACTCACTTTATTATGTACACCTCCTTGTTTCTAAACTGATTGTCCATTTTATTAGTTTCATTTACCATATACAGTGGTGTGAAAAAGTGGTTGCCCCTTCCTGATTTCCTATTTTTTTGCATGTTTGTCACACTTAAGTGTTTCGGAACATCAAACCAATTTATATATTAGTCAAATACAACACTAGTAAACACAAAATGCAGTTTTTAAATGAAGGTGTTTATTATTAAGGGAGAAAAAAAATCCAAACCCACATAGCCCTGTATGAAAAAGTGATTGCCCACCCTTGTTAAAACATAACTTAACTATGGTTTATCACACCTGAGTTTACTGTCTCTAGACACACCCAGGCCTGATTATCGCCACACCTGTTCTCAATCAGGACATCACTTATTTAAAGCCTGCCTGACAAAGTGAAGTACACCAAAGGATCCTTAAAAGCTACACATCATGCCGAGATCCAAATAAATTCAGGAACAATTGAGACAGAAAGTAATTGAGATCTATCAGTCTGGAAAGGGTTATAAAGCCATTTCTAAAGCTTTGGGACTCCAGAAAACCACAGTGAGAGCCATTATCCACAAATGGCGAAGACATGGAACAGTGGTGAACCTTCCCAGGAGTGGCTGAGAGCGCAGCGACGACTCATCCAAGAGGTCACAAAAGACCCCACAACAACATCCAAAGAACTGCAGACCTCACTTGCCTCAGGTAAGGTCAGTGTTCATGCCTCCACCATAAGAAAGAGACTGGGCAAAAATGGCCTGCATGGAAGAGTTCCAAGACGGAAACCACTGCTAAGCATTAATGCTCGTCTCAATTTTTCCAGAATACATCTTGATGATCCCAAAGACTTTTGGGAAAACATTCTGTGGACTGACGAGACAAAAGCTGAACTCTTTGGAAGGTGTGTGTCCCATTACATCTGGCATAAGAGTAACACAGCATTTCAGAAAAAGAACATTATAGCAACAGCAAAATATGGTGGTGGTAGTGTGATGGTCTGGGGCTGTTTTGCTGCTTCAAGACCTGAAAGACTTGCTATGAAAAATGGAACTATGAATTTTGCTGTCTACCAAAAAATCCTGAAGGAGAATGTCCGGCCATCTGTTCATGACCTCAAGCTGAAACGAACTTGGTTTCTGACACAGCACACTGATCCAAAACACAGCAGCAAGTCCACCTGTGAATGGCTGAAGAAAAACAAAACGAAGACTTTGGAGTGGCCTAGTCAAAGTCCTGACATGAATCCTATTGAGATGCTGTGGCATGACCTTAAAAAGGCCGTTTATGCTCGAAAACCTTCCAACGTGGCTGAATTACAACAATTCTGCAAAGATGAGTGGCCAAAATTCCTCCACAATGCTGTAAAAGACTCATTGCAAGTTATCTCAAACGCTTTGTTGCAGTTGTTGCTGCTAAGGGTGGCCCATCCAGTTATTAGGTTTAGGGGGAAATCACTTTTTCACACAGGGCCATGTAGGTTTGGATTTTCTTAACAATAAACACCTTCATCTAAAAACTACATTTTGAGTTTACTTGTGTTGTCTCTGACTAATATTTAAATTGGTTTGATGTTCCAAAACACTTAAAAATAGGAAATCAGAAAGAGGTCTAACACTTTCTCACACCACTGTAAATACACTTTGTAATTCTATAATTACAGACAGTAGTCCATCTGTTTCCCTACATACTTTGTAAACCTCCTTTGCTCTCTAATGGTCAGGACCCCCTCATATCAGGTACTATTTGGGTGGTGGATCATTCTCAGCACTGGAGAGACACTGATGTGGTGGTGGTGTGTTAATGTGTGTTGTGCTGGTATGAGTGGATCAGACACAGCAGTGTTGCTGGAGTTTTTAAACACATCAGAGTCACTGCTGGACTGAAAATAATCCACCAACCAAAAATATCCAGCCAGCAGCATCCTGTGAGCACTGATGAAGGATTAGAGGATGATTAACACAAACGGCAACAACAGGTGAGCTACTGTCTCTGAGTTTATATGGAGCAATATGGTAGATGTGGGTACCTGAGTGTTTACAAACTCCAGCAGCACTGCTGTGTCTGATCCACTCATACCAGCCTAGCATACCACCACCATGTCAGTGTCACTGCAGTGCTCAGAATGATCCACTCCCCATATAGGACCTGAACTGTGATTTTCCTGTGGGGGTCCTGACCATTGGAGAACAGGGTAAAGAGGACTAAAATGTAGAGAAACAGATGGACTACAGAAGTGCTTCTACATGGTCACTGGAACTGATCAGATGGACAATAAGTGTAGAAACAGGTGTTGCTAATAAAGTGATTGGTGAGTGTATATAAATAAGTGGATATGTGGACACAGAGATTTGGTCTGTTCTGCTTGATTACCCCACCTACACATTGAATAAAGAATAAAGAATAAGAATAAAATAACATGTTCCTGTCATTCAAACATATCCATCCCCCTTTGCAACTCAATGAGAAACGGTCTCTATTTTCTTTCATAGCTTTACAATACATATATTTATTGAGGACACAGTACTCTCTGAAAGGTTTAAGGGTCACTGTGTTCTTTCCTTTAGATAGACACAGGATCAATATATTGTAAATGCAATATGTCCCCCAACCATGTCATGTCCTAATCCAATGTTTCTGCCAGATAAGCCAGTACAGATTCTCACTCAGGGAGCTTTATATCTCTCAGTTTCTCCATTTACTCATTTTCTCTGTACCATCCCATCCGATCCCATCCCAATCCATTTCATTCCATACCGTAGTATCTGCTTGGCCATCACAGGAAGCCATAAAGGAAATCATTTGCTTGCATTAATGACATTATAATGGTGTGTGTGAAAAACAGATGATCCATCAGTGCCCATTAATTAAAAAAGTCCCCTGAGAAGTGACTGTAATTGCTTATCATATCTGAATGATCATTGTGTTGTCAGCAAAGGTTTGCATTTGACTCAATACATTGATGTTATTACTTTATTTACTAAATGAGTCTATAATGAGAATTTGATCATTTCTCTGGCAGCATTTAGCTTGTTAGAAGAACAGAGTCAAGGGAATGAAAGGACCCTCAGTCTATAGACTGACAGATGGAACTTGAACATCCATGCAACACTGTCTATTTTTAAATTCCACTAGACAAGGACTTAATCATAGTTCTGTTGTCTGCTCTCACTCAGAGGAGGATGGGCTACCCATTTAAGCTTGATTTTTCACATGGGTCAGAGTTGTTCCTTGTCACTGTCACCGCTAATGGTGTGCGATATGTATCGTCTACAATAATATCTTAATTGCTGTTTTAAGGGTGTGCCAGTTGACAAAGTATGTCACTTTTTTGTCTGATTATTGTTTTTTTTGTCTGTGTATACAGGGTGTCTGTAGAGTACAGTGGTGCATGAAAGTTTGTGAACCCTTTAGAATTTTCTACATTTCTGCATAAATATGACCTAAAACATCATCAGATTTTAACACAAGTCCTGAAAGTCGATAAAGAGAATCCAGTTACACAAATGAGACAAAAATATTATACTTGATCATTCATTTATTGAGGAAAATGATCCAATATTACATATTAGTGAGCGGCAAAAGTATGTGAACCTCTAGGATTAGTAAGTTAATTTGAAGGTGAACTTAGAGTCAGGTGTTTTCAATCAATAGAATGACAATCAGGTGTGAGTGGACACCATGTTTTAATTAAAGGACAG